>ML393025.1:69371-86362 GCA_005239525.1 Nicotiana knightiana
TGTTGTTGATGTCGAAATACCTGGAAGAAATAAGGGTGGGAGAAAAGAAAGAATTCTTGAGAGAGAGGGAGAAGAAGATGTGAGGGGATCTAGGGAGGATGGTGCCACGCTGGTTATCTGTGGCCCCATTCCTGAAACTATGGGAGAAGAAGTCACTGATTTAGGGGGAAGCATAGTAGAGGAAGCTGCAACAGGTCTTGCAAGTCTGAAGAAAGCTACAGATGAACCTGGTTCATCAGGGGAAGAAACATTGGCTGAAAGGTTGAGAAAACTGGGGGAGTCTTATAACCCCAAGAGAAGGAGGAGTCAGAAACCCAAGAAGGCAACTTACCCAGTTTCTTTAAAGAAAAGGAAAATTTCTGAAGTTGCTGATGAATCTGCTCCAAAATTTAGAGCTACTCGTAGAACTGTGAGAGAAAAAGAGAAATTAGAAAAGGCTCTGAAGGAGAGCAAGAAGAAGAGGGCAGCAAAAGGAAAAGCAAAAGTTGGAGAGCCTGTTGAGGCTATTGAGATTGAAGAGACTGGGTTGGACATGGTCCAATAGGAGGAGCAACCTGCTTCAGGTGTGGCTGAGACACCAAAACCCACAAAGGCTAAGGCTTCTTCAAAGAAGTCAGCTAGGATGTTTGTCGCACCAACAAGATCTGTTAAGAAGACCAGAGCCAAGACAAAGAGAGTGAAAGTTGTTTATGATGATGATGCAGACTGGAGTGGAGAAGAGGAGAAGAAAATTGGAGTGGTGACTGACAGAGTTACCATGTTTGGAAAAAGAAATTTTTTAAAGGGTAAGCTGGTGAAGGATGTAGAGGAGCCTGGAATGCAATATCTAATGGAAACTCTGAGGTACAAGGCTGGAAGGACCTGGTCCTTCGCATGAAAGGCAGGCTGGCAAGAGCTGAGTTGATAGAGTTTATGGGGAATACAAGTGTCAAGGAAGGCAGGGTCACGTCTATGGTCAAAGGAATTGAGGTTTCCTTTGATGTCAAAGAACTGGGTGTTATTATTAACATACCAGTTGGGGGCTATGAGGACTATACAAGGCAGAGATGGCCTTGTCTAGATGGGATGGCCTCAGCAATCGACATCACCAGGTTCTTTAGTAATAGTGAGAAGGAGATTGAACCCAGGCCGGTTTACAAGAGTGAGATGAAGCCCGAGCATAAGCTACTCATTGAGTTCGTCATCAAGTTCCTACTGTCTAGACAGGAAAGAAGGCACATGTCAAATTATATGGATCTTACATTGATGGAATGCTTGTACAGGGGAAAGCAAATTAATTGGCCAGCTTTTATCATCCAACTCCTTGACAGAGTGGTGAACGGAACCAAGGCACACGCAATTCCTTATGGCTNCGGCTACGGCCAAAGATTATTTTGGGAAGGAAATTTTTCTTACATGTGACTACAATGTCAATGTTCCTGTGGATGAACCCGGTTCATCTAGGAAGCAACCAGTCAATAGCAAAGTTAGAACTTTGGTACAAGAAAACGAGATTAAGGATATGGAGATCCTTCGCTTGAAGTCTCGTGTGATTGAGGTTGAAAAAGAGCGGGATGCTCTTAGAGCTGAATTAGCAAAGGAGAAAGAAAAGAACGAGGGTGTTCTTCAGCAGATGCTATCTCTCCTACAATCCAAGTCCACAACCTCCACTGCACCTTCCCATACTTAGGCTTCTCAGAGCTTCCATAATCCATCTCAAGACCAGTTATCAGTTTCAGTTCTTTTTATTTTTTTTTTGTTGCTCATGGTTGGTTGTTTTTGTTTTTCTGTGTGGTGGTTGATTATCATTACTTATCAATGAATTTTGCTTTTAGTTATTGACTTGTCTCAATTTCTGAGTTGGCTAACATTTATTGGTTTCTTGTGTTGATTAATCATGCTTTGCATCTGCAGTTGCCTCAATGGCCATGAGTAACAATTAATAAAACATGTAAGTATCTCATTTTACAAACTTTTCGATGATGTCAAAAGGGGGAAGATAGATATGTGATGAACTTGCTGAACTTTTCAAAAATATTTTTAAAGTGATATTTATAACCTAATGAACCTAGATTCTCTATGATTAATGCTTAAAACCATACAAAATTATTTGAAGTGTATACAGGATTAAGCACAGAGTTTGTCATCATCAAAAAGGGGGAATTTGTTGACCCATGTCACTGCATAGTTTTGAAGATTGACAAAAGGCTGACCAGTTGAACCAGGTCCATCAGAGCACACATCTTGGACTGACTAACTGGCACATGAACCGTATATTCTTAGGAGCTGTTTTGAATATGAAATATCAATTAACAAAAAGATTGTCTCCTAATGCGAAAAGGTTTCAAACTAATCTGATTAATTGAAGTTGAATTCAGCAAGGAAAGTAACAAAAGAAAGGAAGTTGATTTTGGTTCACCCAGGTAGAGTTGAACTAGAATTGGAAGACAAGCTCAACGACTGACTCTATAAATGTTTGATGTATTTCTGCTGGAATTTAACATGCACAAAGCTGAAGTGAATCAAAGTCTAAAAGCAAAATTTCCAGAGTTATTTTTGCTAGCAGAATCATTGTGCGATGCAAAGGCTGCAATTCAACTAGAAGAACCAGTTCCATATGATTGATTATTGAGTCTAGTTGATTGTAGTAGGAGTTTTTAATATTGTATCTTTCAGCTTTCATAGAAGCAATTGTAATAGGTACGTATTGATCAAGTTAGAGTTAACTTGAGGTGTGTAGAAATTAGCTAGGGGCTAGTTACTACAAAGGGGTTAGATTTAATCCTTAGGATTACAAAAGAGTTTATTTTGTAAGTCTGGTTGGCTCAGAGTTTTTAGTGAAGAGTTGAACAAATCCTACTGAGGAGTAGCTCGTGGTTTTTTCACCTTTTGAGCCAGGTGTTTTCCACGTAAAAATCTCTGTGTTTTACTTTACTACTTTTTATTATTCCGTAACAGTAGTAGTTGGAACACCAAGAAGAACCAGGTTCTTCTACTGAGACAGCACTCGAAAATTGGGTACCATACAAAGTAACATATCTTCTTGTGTGGTATTGAAGTCTAAAACATCAATATATCTATAAACTCAAATAAATATTAAAAAAAATACTACGAATACTAATAATAATTCTAATGTGCGCGTCAAAAGTTATGTGCTTACAACTGTTTGCCGCTTCAGGTTTGTACGAGCCATTGTCGGTTACTCCGATAACTCGATATGGTATTTCCCAATTCGGTCCTAGCTTCCCTTTGTTCGGGTTCTTGGTGTGTAATGTTACTTTCCTCAACATCAAGTCCCCGACTTGAAAGTGTCGGATGATGAATATTCGGTTGTAATACCTTTTTATTCATTGTTTATGGGCGTCCAACCGAACCAAGGCGGCCTTTCATCCAATAGTTCTAGGCTCGTGATCATGGCTTCACTATTTGGCTCCTCTGTTGCATATTGGAACTTGAGGCTTGGTTCTCCCACATCGATTGGTATTAAAGCTTCGGTTCCATAAACTAATGAAAACAGGGTTGCTCCAGTGCTAGATTTTGAATGTACGATATGCCTATAAAACTTCGGGGAGGATCTCCTTCTATTTCCCTTTCTCATTGGTTAACCTCTTTTTCAGGTTTTGAAGGATGGCCTTGTTCTTTTATTCTTCCTGCCCATTACCACTAGGGTGATAAGGTGTTGATATATCTTCTTGATCTTGTGATCTTCGAAAAATTTATTTACCATGCTGCCAACGCATTGTTTTCCATTATCGCAGACGATCTCGGCGGTATCCCAAAGCGCTATATTATGTGGTCCGAGATAAAGTCAATGACTTGTTTCTCCCGAACCTTTTCGAATTCTTGAGCCTCGACCCATTTGGAAAAATAATCAGTCATGAATAGTATGAATTGAGCATTACCGGGTGCCCACGGTAGGGGACCGACGATGTCCATTCCCCACTTCATAAATGGCCACGGGGACAAAGCCCAGTGGAGAATTTCTATCAGTTGGTGGATCATCGAGGCGTGTCTCTACCAGTCGTCGTATTTCCGTACGAATTCCTTCGCATCTTTTTCCATTTCGATCCAATAATAGCCAACCCTGATTATTTCGAACCAAAGATTCTACCCTCGAATGGTTCCCCAAGTGCCTTCGTGAACTTCTCTCAAGGCGTATTTGGCACTCTTGGTCCCAAGCATCTGGCTAGCGGGCCGTCGAAGGTTCTACCAAACAATGCCCCTTCGACCAAGCTAACTCTGGAAACCTTGGTACGCAGGGATCTTGTCTCTTTGGGATCCGAGGGAAATTTTCCGATCTTCAAGTAGCCTATGTACTTGTTCCTCTAATACCAAGTTAAACTCGTTGAGTTTACTTCAGCTGGCCTTCTTCTATCAACAAATTCATGAGTTGTACTACTGCTCCCGAACTGAATTTATCGGTGTCAACCGACAACCCCAAGTTAGCTAAAGCATCAGCCTCGCTGTTCTGATCTCAGGGTACGTGTTGCAGGGTCCATTCCTATGCAATATTACCCGTAATTTGTCTAAGTGTCGTGCCCCTTTTTCTCGCGAAATCGGGTTTCGACATGTGACAACTCTTATAAGAAAGTAATAAAAGAGGAGAATCACTACCTAACGGTTTAAGGTGCGTTATGTCACCTATTTGCATATGACTCAGGTTTGACTAGTTTGCATCACCAGAAATCGGGTAAGGGCTCGAAATTACCTCGAAGAGAAGGTGCTAGGCACTCTTCGAGGTCCACAATTGTGGGTCCCGGTCGAACTTGAATTATATGAATTAGTCATATAAACAAAGACAGAGAAAGCAAGAAGTTTGAGAAATTTTACTATTAAAAGACTTTGAGTAAATACAGTTTACCTGCATTAGGTAGGGGTAAGGTTTGTGTACAGACTACCCTCCCTAGACCCCACCTGTTGGGATCAAACTGGGTTTGTTGTTTTTGTTGAGTAAATACAAACACTTGATTCAAATATAAAAAGGGAATAAGATGGGGGGTCCTAAGTTTATTAGCTTAAAGGATCACCCCGTGCAACATAAATAATACTTCATAACTCCCTCAAGATGGGTTGTTACTCGTATTATTAAGCGAGCACAGACTATCATCTCCTATTACCCGATTACTATCTTTAAGTTATTACCTAAAGCACACTAGTTCAATTATAAGTCGTGCCTTATGCGTGCACTACCTGTCCCATGCATTGGACCTCTATTTTTGGTGGTTCTAGACTTTACTTAGGCTGCTCCAAAAATATCAAAACTAGTGACAATTCAAACAAATAGGACTGTACTTAAAGACAATTAAAGGCTCAAGTTAGCCTCCGCAATTAGACAATAAATGCACGCAAACATATTTCTATGTTAGGCATTAGACAGTTTCAGAATTGGGAAAAATTGAAATCATTAAGGTTTATAGACATGGCTTCTATATGATCTGATCCAAATATGCAAGAATTTTCAGATGCGGGGCGCCACTTTAGACCTATGATTTCTAACTTACCAGTTTGTGAGTATCTGATACTGCTAAGTTGTTATTGAGGTTATAGATTATAAGTTAATAAAACCTATGGACACGATCTCTAAGTGACTTACATAGTAAGGGACAGTAAAAATTATTGGAAATGCTTAGAATTACTCATGATTTCTAATAGTGGTGTGGCTAAGCGATAAACATCGTTTGAAGAGTCTAGTATCAGTACTTTATAGCGAGTAGTAATATCCTATAGGCATGATTTATAAAGATTGGCAATTGGAACCGATTTTTTTATATTTAGCTCCTATATGCATGTTTTCTAGGTGCAATAGCGAATTAAATAATTAAAATCCTATAGGCATGATATCTAATGAACATGGTGCAAATTGAAGAGCAGTTATTGGAATTTATTTCCTATAGGCATGCTGTCTAGCGACACATGACAGTAAACATGGGAATAAATAGAGCACTAATGCTTTGATAGTATACAAGTTATGTGAGTGTGATTTCCCTAATGGCATGAATTCTAATAGTGCACGGAGAAATTTGAATGACATATATAGCAGGTTAGATAGAAAATAGATCATATGAATCCTATAGGCATGCTTTCTACCCTTTTTATGCAAACATTAGAATATACCCATTTCCCAATTTCACTAACACCCCAATAGTTTATTACAGAATTATTACAGACCCAATAATGAATGTAATTACAAAAGTTGTACAAGCAATAACAGTAAGCCTAGAACATGCCCATAGAGATACCCAGTCTTGCCTTGGCCTTCAACAACTCTTTCTTCACACATAGCATACCCAGATTCCAACAGAGGGCTATATTCATCGGCATAGCCCAGAAACCATAGAGGAACTCATACCAAACCAAACAGCCATAGATTGACCATATAATCCAGACACTGAATCACTTAAACAAACCAATTTGCACATTCAGCAGATAGAATGGGAGAAGAACTGAGTATCAGAGATAGCTCAAATAAGGAGAGTGTCCAGAGAACCCCAATTCCTAGTGTGTCAGAGTTCACAAGGGTCTCGAATAGACCCTGAGCAGTACTCACACTAGGGAGGTCAAATAGAGGAAGTCTTAGTGGCCTTGGCTTTCAGCCGGCCAAGAATTATAGATTCATAGTAATATAGGTAACAAAAGAGAGTGAGATAACTACGATTAAGGGACAAATTTTGAAGAGATACACTTGTATTTTAAAAGGCAAACACAACAAAGATGTATAAAACACATAATATGCTAGTTAAGAAGGTCAATAAGGTTTAGAGGCAGCTTCAACACCTGTAAGAAAAAGTAACATATTAGTAGAAAACACATTGAGAAGAGTCAAGTTTCCTGGAGTGCAAGATTAACATACAAAGGTGAATAACACCAAACAGGTCTAGGTAGAGTACCAACTTAAAGAGTTTAAAGCCTAGGGGTCCCAAGTATCCATCACAATATCGAGAGACAGAAATGCTAACTTACATCATGAAACAAAACAGTAGCAAATATGGTACGGAAAAACAAGTTGGGATAGCTATTCCAAAGTCTCAAATAATCAATAAAAGGATATGGAATCAAGTAAGCCAAAGACATGTTGAGTAACACAATAGCAAGGGAGCAAGTCACAGATTATAACACATTATAGATGTAAGATAGTCATTGCAGGAATTCAGCATAGAGTAGGGAAGCAAACTCATGTCAAATAGTAATGTAGGCATTCAAGTACCAATACATCAGACTAAATGAACTTAAGAAGGTCCAAATTATTCATGTGAAGCATATTCAAATAACATATCTCAAAACTGGAGTTTAAGCAAAAATCCACATGCTGAAGAGGTTCAAATCATAATACGAGTGCAGTGCTAGAAAAGTGACATAGAGATGGTCTAAGAACACATTAGGTCATGAAATTGAAATCGTAAAGCAAAGAGACACACCAGCTAAACAGACAACAAGAAAGAGAAAATTCCACAGTAAATATCAACAAAAATCAAAAACCCAGAATCTTAGTGCATCAGAGTTCCCAAGGGCTTCAAATGAACCCCAGGTAGTGCTTGCATCAAGAAAAGGTTAAAAATTGAATACCAGTGGCCTTGGCTTTCAGCCGGCCAAGAATCAAAATATAGAACAAGAGAATGAGAGAATAAAGAGCAATAACTTCAATTTTTAGTGAAATTTTCAACGATTAAAAGGTCTGTCCAAAAGAGGAACAGGGAGGGTTTATATAGTAGTAGAGATTGAAAGAACAAATATGGAAAACAATCAGTTAAGCACAAATAAGGAAAGAGAATATCATATACGAATAAAAATCAATAAGGGAGATGGAGAGACTCAAACCCTAAGTGGGTTCAACCGTCTGAAACTCGAACCAAGAGTGTAAATCGCTTTTTATTGAGCGCATATAGACAGAAAACTGCCTAAGATCCAAGTCGTTCCAGTCCGATCTCGGAAGTGATGCTTGCCAAACTTAGCCAAGCACCTAAGTAACACCACAAATGAAATACCAATAGGGAGAGAAGATCAATAAGGTAAGTATATCACAAGTAGATTTCATCTCCAAGTTGGAATCGGAGAGGAACTAGGTGTGATGGCTAGGGTTTTTGAGAAATAAGGGAGCGTGTGAAGGCGGTTGGGAGGAGAAAATGGTGCCTAGGGTTTGGGGTGGGGATATAAGGAGAAATGGGAAATATTGTGAGTCATTGATCACTTTTGATCAACGACTGGGATTTGAGAAGAGTTAGGTCGGGTTTTGGACTGGGTTGGGAGTTAGGGGTGTTTGGTTTGGTCTAGGGTTATTGGGACAAGGGTTTTGGAGTGTCTGGGCTGCCTATTTGATTCGAATAAAACGCTTGGTTTGGGCCAATTTTTTAAAATAACGAAATTAAGGAAAAATTAATTAATTAAATAGCTAAATAAATATTAAAAATATTATTTAAGCAAATAAGTACTTTAAAATAATAGCTGAAGGTTGTAAACATGTAAAGTTATTTTAACTCTAAATAAAATAATAAATACAATTAATTGCAAATGGTAGGCTATTATTGCAAAAAAATGTGTAATTAGCATAAAAAATACAAATGTAATTATGAAAAATAAAGTAAAATATTATAAAACATACATGTGGGTGTAAGTAACAAAATTTGGATGATTAAGTCATCACAAAATAATTTAAAAGATAATTACTAGATATTTATATAATAAAAATGCAAAAAGAAATTAATTTAGAGCTTTTAAAAATTATGGAAAATTATAGAAAACGCTTGTATAGGTTTGTAAACTAAATAATGATACAAACATGCTATTTTGAAAGTATATATATGCATTATAAAAATATGAGGAAAAAATTAGGTATCAACACTAAGTACCTTCACATCCATTCATATTTTACTTTGAATGTTCCATTAACTTGATTTACCACGAGGAGAGAGTAGCACTTAACTTCGATCACCTCGGCCCCAAGGCTTTTAGCCAATTCTAGATCTGCAATCATGGTCTTATTCTTGGCCTCATTGTTAGTCAATTCCCTTCAACTTCGGGTATTAAGGTCGACGTAAAATCGGCATGAAGTCTGCCAAAATCTAAAATTGTATGGCGGTTCGGGCTAATACTCGATATCGTACCCTCTGATTTCGATGGCCCATTTGGCCAATCGGATCGAGAGCTCAAATTTGTGCATGATGTTCCTCAGCGGGTAAGAGGTCACGACACATACAGAGTGGCATTGAAAGTATGGCTTTAGCTTTCTGAAGGCGCTTAGCAAAGCGAGCGCCAATTTTTCCAAGTGAGGATACCTTGTTTCGGCCACGCCAAGAGTTCTACTGACATAGTAAATAGGATATTGCGTACCTTCCTCCTCCCGGAATAAGACTCCACTAACCTCCACCTCAGAGACCGCCAAGTAAAGGTACAGTTGTTCGTCTGTCTTTGGAGTGTGCAGCATGGACTCAATAGGTACCGTTTGGGTTCTTCCAAAGCTTGTTGGCATTCTAAGGTCCAGGAAAAATTGTTCTTCTTTTTAAACAGTGAGAAGAATCAATTGCTTTTGTCTGAGGACCTCGATATGAACCAGCTTAGGGCAGTTATACGTTCGGTCAGCCTTTGGACGGCTTTGACATTGTCCACCACGGTGATGTCTTCTATGGATTTGATTTTTTCGAGGTTGATCTCGATCCATCAATTCGATACCATGAACCCAAGGAACTTTCTTGATCCGACCCTGAACGCCCATTTCTCTGGGTTCGGCTTCATATTGTATTTCTTCAGAATGTCAAAGATCTCCTGTAAATCTTCAAATGGTCCTCTGTTTGCAGGGACTTGACTAACATGTCATCAATATAAACTTCTATTTATTTTCCTATTTTTTCTTCGAACATTCGCTTTAATAGGCGTTGATAGGTGGCATCGGCATTCTTTAATCCGAGCGGCATTACATTATAATTGTAGGTGCCAAATTTAGTGATGAAAAATCTTTTCTTGATCGTCTGGATCCATCCGAATTTGGTTGTACCCGAAATAGGCATCGAGAAAGTTGAGTATCTCATGACACGTCGTCATGTCAATCATTTGATCGATGTTAGGAAAAGGGAAAGAGTCCTTGGGGCATGCCCTGTTTAGATCTTTGTAATCTATAGACATTCTTAGCTTATTCCTTTTTTTAGGTACTACCACTATGTTAGCTAACCAGTCCGGGTATTTAACTTCCCGAATGGATATATTTAAGGAGTTTGGATACCTCGTCCTTGATGAACGTATGCTTGATGTCGGACTGGGGTCTCCTCTTCTGCTTAACCGGATGGAACTTCGGGTCCAAACTCAGCTTATGAGTGTTATCTTCAGTGGGATCCCTTTCATGTCAAGATGGGACCAAGTGATACAATCAATGTTAGCTTTAAGAAAATTAATGGGGTTTTTCCTGAGATTTGGGGATAACCCAGTGCCCAGGTATACCTTTCTATTCGATAGGCGATCGATCAATATGACTTTCTCCAACTCTTCAACCATCGATTTGGTGGCATCGATATCATCAGGATCTATGAACGATCTCGGAACTCCATAATTATCTTCCTCGTCTACACCCTGTTCCTCAAGTTTGTCTGAGGCCGGCGTCGGTGATTTCTATTTAATTTCTTCCTTTATGGTCGGCTTCGTGTTTTTTGATGTTGAAACGCCGGTACCGAGATTACCTCATCGACTGTGAACATCTCCTTTGGTGTCGGATGCTCTCTATAGACCGTCTTGACTCCTCCCAACGTAGGGAACTTCAATTCCTGGTGCAAAGTCGAGGGTACCGCCCTCATGTTGTGAACCCATGGCCTTCCGAATAGGGCGTTGTACTTCATGTCCCCTTCGATCACGTAGAACTTTGTCTCTTGGATATCGTCCTGGCGGTTTTCATTGGCAGGGTTATCTCCTCTTTAGTATTTTCGCCTGCAATGTTAAATCCGTTTAATACCCGGACTGCCACCACTATTGGTCCTGTAACCCAATTGCTCTATGACCCTCGATCTGATGATGTTGACTGAGCTACTTGGATCAATCAACACACGTTTAACTCGAGAGTTATTGATAAGTACGGATATTACCAACGCATCATTGTGAGGTTGTACGACGCCCTCGGTATCCTCGTCACTGAACGAAATGGTTCCCTTCGGGACATAATATCGGGTGCGTTTTTCCCTTGTGATAGATACTTTAGTGAGCTTTATCATCAGCGCTTGAGTGGCATCGACCCCTCTGATGATCATGTTGATGACGTGCTAAGGATCCTCTTGCTCGGCCTTTTTGTTGGCGTCCCTGTTCCTGAAGTGGTTTTTAGCTCGATCACTCAGAAATTCTCGGAGGTGCCCGTTGTTGAACAACCGGGAAACTTCTTCTCTCAATTGTCGGCAATCTTCGGTCATGTGGCCATGAGTGCCATGATACTTACACATAAAATTAGGATCTCTTTGGGTAGGGTTGGACTGTAATGATCGAGGCCATTTGGTTTCCTTGATGCGCTCGATGGCTTATACGATGCTAGGAGCATCAACGTTGAAGTTTTATTCTGATAATCTTTGTGTTTCCCTACCCCCAAGCAACCTGTCAAAACTATTTTTTCTCATCAGACCTCGGCTACTGCACCTTCGATCAACTCTCTTTTCGTTCCTTGTAGGGTAATACTCGGACCCATTTCCCTTTTGATCTGCGTTGTATGGTTGATATTGATCCCGGACTAGCATTGGCTCATGATCGACGGCTCTTTTAGACCTGTCGTCAGCCCTGAAGGGATAAACGGACCCAGAAGAGGCTCTGAGTTGGTCTTCCTCGACTCTGAGATTTGAGGACGTCGGCCCAAGTCACCGCTGGGTACTCTACCAAATTTTGTTTTAGCTGGTTTGAAGCCAAGGAGCTTCGAGGGTTACGTCCTTGAGTAAACGCCTGAACGGCTCAATCATCTACGACCGGAGGCATGTTCATCTGTTCCATCTAGAATCTCGACACAAACTCCCTGAGCATCTCGTTATCTCTTTGTTTAACCTTGAAAAGGTCCGACTTTGTGGTCACGACCTTGATGGCCCTGGCATGGGCCATCACGAAAGCAACTGCAAGCATAGCAACCGAGTCAATGGAATTCGGGGGTAAGTTTTGATATTATATCATTGCTCATTTGGATAAAGTTTCCCCAAACTTGTTCAGTAACACCGACTCGATCTCATCATCTTTCAAGTTGTTCCCTTTGATTGCACATGTTAGGAGGTCACATGCTCATTCAGATCTGTGGTTTTGTTATATTTTGGGATATCGGGCATATAAAACCTCTTGGGATCGGCTTCAGTGCCTCTATTGGAGGAAAAGGTTTTTTTGATAAACTTCTTGGAATCCATCCCCTTCAATATCGGGGTGCTCCCGGGATTTGATCGATCCTGGAGTTGTATGTTTCCACCTTCTTGTCATTGGCCTCAATTTTCTTTTTACCTGACTCTACCCGCTTCGTTAATTCTTCGAGCATTCTCATTATTTTGGGATTGACCCCGGGCTCAACTTCCTCCGGTCTCTCGGTGGTCTGCTCATTCCTTTGGATGTTTTCTCGGGACTGTTCGGGCTCAACTCTGCTGGGGGTGTGGCTTTGATTTTGTATCTGCACTATCGCTGCCTGTTGAGCCTGTAACATTTCGAATATTAACCTTAGGCATACCACATTGCCTTCGCCTTCGGGCGCTTCTCGAGCTCTTGGTCGGGGTTCCCCGCGAACGCTATTTTCGGGATCAGTTAGCAGGTTGACGTTAATGGCCACCTATGAGTTAGCATCGACCGGATCGACAACTAGTACTCCGTTGGGATCAGCAGGAGGTACCTCGTTGCTAGGCACCAGATTGTTATTTTCACCATGATGGCCAGATTCAACGTCAATGTTCAAATGGGCAGACTGAGAATTTGATATTTTTAAACTAACCTGAAATTAAGACTTCAAATAACAAGCGTAAAATAGAGTGTCATATGGAGATTTGTATCAAATCACAATTATTATCCTTAGCCCCACGGTGAGTGCCAAACTATTTACTCTTTAAACGGATAATAATTAAATTTGTACACGGTTTTAAGGATATGTGGATTGATTCAACACAAATAATCAAGGATATTATATAAACGAGTTAAAGACAAAATGAATAATCAAACCAATTGTAATGTTATGACCCAGCATGAGCTTAGATTGAGCAATAGTTTTGCCCTCGATCGGACTCTTGGTTCAAAGCCAATTGTGAGCGAAAAACAAACAGTAAAGTAAGAACTTTTCAATAGCTAGAAAGCAGAAAAATGATTTTGTATTGCTTTGGTTTGCGTGTTACGCGCTCCTTATCAAAGAAAAACTTTTCCTTTTAATATAGTCGGAGAGTTTCATCCCTAGTACAAGTCTAAAAAAGGCAAAAATCCTCTTTCCTCGTTAATTACTGATCTGTAACCGACATCGGGCTAGATATGCGTTGTGATATCCAGTTAGGTACGGATATCACGGACCTTTGTTAGTCGTGTGTAACCATCTGCCATATTTTTCGAGGTCTTAGAGCTCGTTTCGGGTCCGGGGAGTTTTGCTTTATCACGCCCGACGATGAACACATCGTTCACCTTTTATGGGTCTCGTACGAAAGGCTCCCAACCTCGATTTCAACCTCGTGTGTTCATGCCCTTCTTCTGTCTTTTTCACCGGGAAATCGGGATATGTATTGTCTCCGATTTTATCTGTATACAAGTGTATTCTCATAAGCGGGCCTAGGAGGGTAGTAAGTATCCGGACCTTACCTCTACTTTATCCAGGTGGAGAGGTTGTTTCCGATAGATCCCCGACTCAAGTAAGCATAATCACATCAATAAAAAAATAAAATATAATAGTGAAAAAGTCAGCAATGAGATAATAACAAATCGGAGCAGAAGCAACGTCAGGTAACAATAGAAATCCAATAATACGACAAAAGAAGGGTTTGTTTGGTATGAAGTAAAACATTTTTCGGAAAATGATTTCCAATTTTCCCATGTTTGGTTGGTTTAAATGTTTTGAAAAATATTTTCCTTATGAACTCATTTTCCTCCAATTGGAGGAAAATATTTTCCTTATCAAGAGAAGGGAAAATATTTTTCAAAACTGCTTCTCAACCTTCTCCACTCTCACCAACTCACCTCACACCCACACCACACAACCCCACCCCTTGCATACCCACCCCACCCCTTCTCTCCAAAATTTTTTTTTTTTTCAAATTTCAGTTTTTTTTTCTGTCATCACCCACCCGCAAAAAAAAAATTTATTTTGCAATTTCAAATTTATGTTTTTTCGTTTTTCTACACCCCCACCCTCCACTGCCCCTACCCCGCACAAAAAAAGTTTTTTTTGTTTACTTTTTTTGTAATTTTTAAATTTCTAGTTTTTCTTTTATTTGCACTNTTCAAAGTTATTAGTTTGGAGGTTTATGTGTTTGAAAGTTTACGGTTTTAAAAATTATAAAGTTTACGTGTTCAAAATTTTGCGATTTCTAAAGTTTAGTGGTTCGAAAGTTTATGAAATTTATGGGTTCGGAAGATTATTGATTCAAAAATATATTGTTTCATATTTATTGTATTTAAATTATTTATAAATACTCTTAAAAAATTATTTTCCTTAATTTACGTACCAAACGACCTAAGTGTTTTGAATTCTCATGCTGGGAATAGAGAAAATTGGTCGCAAGAAGACTGAGACTGAAGAATAATGCAGTCTTTTCTCTGTCCTAACTTTATAGTGGAAATAAAGGAGAAGATGCACAAAGATTAGACGAGAAAAAATGCTTATGCTTGGCCACAAAAGTATTTAAGTAATTCAAAAGCTTACGTATGCAACAAAACAAGTAAAATCTATTATTTAATTCGTATTTATTATTTTTCCGGAAATAATCATGCAATAGAGTCGAGAAAAGAAGAAAAAATCGTAATCATCTTTTCCCTTTTTGTTTTGTTTTTCTTGTAATTAATGGGGGGAAAAAAAACTGAAAAGCTCATTTCAATTTAAGAAAACCTCCTTAAGGTTTAAGTCGATAAACTTTCCATATTTCACGTTTTTTTTTTTTCCAATCTTTCTTTCATATTGAGAAATCTACTCGGTACGTAACACGTAGAAATAATATTATCACTATCACGGGTCAATTGGTTTTTGACTCTTTACAAATTTATTTTTATCTTTTTGATCCTATTACTTTTTTTATATGTGAAAGATTTACTTTTACACGTAAGAGATCTGTCTTTTACATATAAGAAATCTAAAAAAATTATTTTCTTAAACTCAAAATTATAAAGGAGCATGATGTACAAATAACATCGTATACTTTATCTAATCCATCAGTAATTTTTCCAAGAAGAAAAGGAGAAAATTGTTGCATCTGCTTCGTGTACCAAAGAACAAGTCGGTGAACATATATACGTGTGTATAATCAGCGGCGAATCCACATGGTTACAAGCGGATTTCGTAAAAAAAATTCACTAAATATATCTTAAGTGATAAATTAAAAACGATATAACAAGTTAAATATTATTACAATGACACCGCTCGTAAAAGTGAGGTTCGCCAGCCCAGTGTCGCTGGTTCGAGTCTGTATTAATTCTAGGCACTTTGCTTATCGTCACTAAGTAAACAAATGATACGATGTGATTTGCCCAAATAATTTTTTCCTTTTTATAATTAAGAAGAGTCACTGAACATGCAAAGAGAGTTTAGCGAAATTCCAAAAAGAGAAAAAGTATTATTTAAAGAAAAGGCAAATCACAATAGTAGCTTCTAAAGAAACTTCATTATTAAGGAAAAATACTTAAAATCAAGAAAAAGAATTTAATTGTTTTACACACCATATGTTTCTCGAGTGCGTCTAAGACGGTTTATCCGCGGAGTTTGATGTTACAAATGTGTTTATCTTTTTTAAGCGTGACAACGCTTGTATAAAATTTTACGTACGTCATTATGTGTAGGGGTGACAATTTGAGTCCAAACTCATTCAACATGTCTAATCCGTTTAGAGATTAATGGGTTGGGCTAAAAATATTTTAGCTCATGAGTTTAGTTGAGTTGAGTCCAAGTTAACTCATTATTTTTTATAGCACATTCTGACTCATTAAGCAGCCCAAATACAACGGGACTTTTGCATCTATACCCTTTTTTGGGCCACGTTTTAACTTATACCCGCTTTGCAAAAAAAATTGCAAGCGTACCCACTTTACGCATAAATTTCAGGCATACGGGCCTGAAGTAGCAAAGGCAATCAGACAAACTTCAGCAGAAGTGCTGAAGTTATTTAGTTCATTTGTAAAAACTTCAGCACTAAATAAGCTGAAGTTTTGTCCTGGATTAATTAGTTTTGTCATAAAGCTATTTCAAAAACTTCAGCAGAAGATGCTGAAGTTATTTAGTTCATTTCTAAAAACTTCAGCACTAAATAAGCTGAAGTGTTGTCCTGGATTCATTAGTTGTATCATAAAGCTTTTTCAAAAACTTCAGCAGAAGATGCTGAAGTTGTTTAGTTAATTTGTAAAAATTTCAGCACTAAATAAGCTGAAGTTTTGCATAGCTATCAGGAAGGCGGCGCCTGAAGTTGTAAAAATTAGGGTATAGATTAAATAATTTTAAAAATATGGGTATAGGTTAAATGGGGCGACCAAATGGGGCGCCTCGTGCAATTTCTACAAATACAACCCATGAAACTTATTCAAAACAAAGGGATCTAAATCCAACTTATCTAGAAATTTACTTAGTTACCCCAAATTTTACTTCTTTTTTTTTTTTTTTTGTATTTTCAATTTTTTTTTCTGCACCACCCACCCACCCCTACCACGCAAACCCCCTCAAAATTATTATTTTTTATTTTTTTGTATTTTTAATTTTTTTTTTGCGTGTGTTTCTACACCACCACCCATACCCCCCTCCCCGCGATAACCCCCTCACTTTTTTTACTTTTCCTTTTGTATTTTCAATTTCTGTTTTTTTGTTTTTCTGCACCACCCACCCACATTATTTCCTACCACCACCCCCCCCCCCCCCCCCC
>ML393025.1:86558-180333 GCA_005239525.1 Nicotiana knightiana
CCCACCACGCGCGCGCACGCGCTAACCTCTTCAATTTTTTTACTTTTTTGTTTTCTGTATTTTTGATTTTCTGCACCTATAGCGCCTACCCCTTACTTTTTTTTTTGTATTTTCAATTTTCTGCATCACTCACCCACCCCAAACCCCTCCACCCCTACCCGCAAAATATTTTTTAACTTACACATTTTAAGGTAAAAGGCTTTTTTATGCAAGATGAACATGGATTTACATCTATACCCGCTTTTTGGGTCACGTTTTAACTTATACCCGCTTTGTAAAAAAAATTGCAAGCGTACCCACTTTACGCATAAATTCCAGGCATACGGGCCTGAAGTAGCAAGGCTTTCACACAAACTTCAGCATTCTATGCTTTTTTAAAAACTTCAGCAGAAGTGCTGAAGTTATTTAATTCATTTGTAAAAACTTCAGCATTAAATAAGTTGAAGTTTTGTCCTGGATTAATTAATTGTCATAAAGCTTTTTCAAAAATTTCAGCATCTTCTGCTGAAGTTAATTAGTTCATTTGTAAAAACTTCAGCACTCTATATGCTGAAGTGTTGTCCTGGATTCATTAGTTTTGTCGTCATTACTTTTTGAAACACTTCGACAGAAAATGCTGAAGTTATTTAGTTTAGTTGTAAAAACTTCAGCACCCAATATGCTTAAGTTTTGTCCTGGATTCAATAGTTTCTCATAAAAAACTTTTTGAAAAACTTCAGCAGAAGATGCTGAAGTTATTTAGTTTAGTTGTAAAAACTTCAGCACCCAATATGCTGAAGTTTTGTCCTGGATTAATCAGTTTTGTCATAAAGCTTTTTCAAAAACTTCAGCAGAAGGTGCTGAAGTTATTTAGTTTAGTTGTAAAAACTTCAGCACCTAATATGCTGAAGTTTTGTCCTGGATTAATTAGTTTTGTCATAAAGCTTTTTCAAAAACTTCAGCAGAAGATACTGAAGTTATTTGGTTCATTTGTAAAAACTTCAGTACTAAATAAGCTGAAGTTTTGCACAGGTATCAGAAAGGCGGCGCCTGCAGTTGTAAAAATTAGGGTATAGGTTAAATAATTTTAAAAATATGGGTATAGGTTAAAGGGGGCGAACAAATAGGGCGCCGCGTGCAATTTCTAATTCTAAAACATGGGTCAAGTTGGGCGGGTTGGACTATGACCCATTGTTTAGCCCATCTTGACTCAACCCATCTTAGCCCAAGTATACTTTGAGCTGGGTTGGGCAATGACCCATTTATTGACCTAACACATTTTGACTCGTCCAAATTCAGCCCAACCCGCCTATTTTCCACCCCTAACTGTGTGTAATCATGTATTAGTTAAATAGTCTGAAATATAAATCATAGGTGAATTCAAGATTTAAACTTTTTAGTCTCTAATGTTTTTAGAACTAAATGTATCGTACATTTGGTATTATGAATTTCGAAGTTAATATTTACTGAAATTTTAGCGACTAAAAACTATGCTACATATAACATATGTCAATAACTTGATCGTGATAATAATACAACTACCTTATATTAGAGAGAATTATTAAAGAAAACATAATTCAATACCTTAATAACATTTTGGGATAGCTTAAGCTAAGCCTAGTTAATTGGAAATCAAAATCATAGTTTAATATAATTACAACATTTTAAATGTTTCATGATAGTTCCCATTCTTTAAAGCGTAGGTGAAATTTAGTTTTTTTAGGCCGGAGACCTTTTTGAAGAAGATGTTGGGATTGGAGGTTGGTTAATGGGAAATGGAGAGAAGAAATATGAAGGGAAAGTGAGTTGTTCCCTTATGCTTTGGAATAGAGCAATTGTTTCTCATTGTAAGTGGAAAGAAAAAAGAATGTGATTATATTATGAAAGTACTTTTCTTTGTGTTAAAAGAAAAGGAAAGAAGGTAAGCATCGCATCATCACCGTCGTCGCTCGCTCCGCTTCGACTTTGGATTCGGTCAAAAGATCGATCGACCCGGTCCGTTTCTTTTCTCGGATAATTTAAATATTCCCGCCAGTTCCAACGTCCATGGCTGTTTCTGAAAAAGTTGCAAACTTTCAGAAGCAATGTTAGAAAATGGCTATAAATTCGCTTTGATCCCAGAGTTTTTCCTTACGAAATTTTCTGAACTCCAAATTAACTTCTTCTTCTTATGCACAAATAAAATCAAGTGTGACGGCCATTTAGTAGTTCGCAGTTCACCAGCGTTTTAGGTACCGATATTTTGGCAAGTTAAATCATTCTATTCTGGGAGGATAACATTTCAACACTTTAGATACTTAAAGAAAATAATTTCCTTAAGGACACACTGTGCATTTAGTGGGATCGATTTCATTCCAAATTATATTTTTAGATTCTGTTTTTTGATTTTTTCCAGTTTCTGCTTTACTTCTGTTTTTCTGTTTCTGTTTTTGTTACAGAAAATTTACATTTTGATAGTATTTATATTTAGTACAGATTATTAACAGCAGATAGGATGACAAATTCTAATTAGAGTTTCATTCCATAATCACCGATATTCAACGAGAGAAGGAAAAGACAAGTAGGAGTAATAGCCAAAGTAGGTTCAAAAAACACAAATTCACCTTTATATAAGAATCTAAAAGTGCATCTAAATAATTGTGTAATAGTAGTTGGTAAAAACTTAATCGCTTGTGGAATTTATATTAGACTAATATATTTATCATAATATATTCATCATAATTAAATAATTTAATGATGTAAGAATTTATATTAATTCATCATAATTA
This sequence comes from Nicotiana knightiana, assembly GCA_005239525.1. Lineage (NCBI taxonomy): Eukaryota > Viridiplantae > Streptophyta > Magnoliopsida > Solanales > Solanaceae > Nicotiana > Nicotiana knightiana. Next base: position 89,306 of record ML393025.1, read on the forward strand.
AATAAATATATACATGCAAATACATACATATTAAAATGGCCGGTTGGAATACACAAGTCCATAAGATTTCCTTTTTAGAGTGAAAAGCAGCCATTTCAGTCAATCCAAAGACTACCACCTCATTTGATTTACTTTTGATTATGCTCTTAATAGTCATCAAATTTTAACCACCCAATTTTATGGATCATGGATTTGTGGCCAAAATCTTAAAACATTTAATACTAGTTTGTTGTCGGTTACACACTTAACAAAGAAGGCCTCTGTAGGTGGACTAGGAAACATAAATGGGTCCACCAACATTTGTACCTCTAACAGTCTAAACGGAGAAGTGCACAAATATTCGATTTTAGGGTTGTAATTTAAGTTCAAAATTTTATAAATTTATCCATTTTGACACAATATTCAAGAAATAATATTTGTATTTGAAGTTATAAATTTTGTCTGAAGTTGGAGGGTCACATACATGAATGAACTTCAGACAAGTATGATTGAAGTTCAAGTATTTTGCACGCATTTGAGCTGTATATTGCTCAAGTACGATAATTTTTGCCCGCAGCAAAATAACATATGACTGAAAATTGAAGTGCACCTATTTTTGCCTGCACTATAGACACACTTAAGTGCGTGCAAAAAATTGGTGGTACTTCAGTCATATGTGTTCTTAACACATTTATCCAGTAACTTAAAAATAATTTTAGTAGTTTGTTAAACATATAAAATAATCAAACTCCCTCCTTAACTTTGAACAATAGTCATTCTCTTCTCTTACCCTATGCAATATCAATTTTGTCCTTGACATTTTAAATTTTTTATCTATATAATACATATTAATATTATATAGAATAATATTTTATATTTTAACCTATACATTTTACCTATAGTTTAAATAATTTTCTATCTTAGTATAGATTTTCACTTAAGTTTATTAATATTATAAATAAAATATTCTTTTAATAATTTTATTACGAAATTTGACTCAATTTTTTTTACTCCATTTTGTTGTCACTTTATAAATATATATTAGAGCTTCGATTACTATAAATAAAATTAAATTATTTTTATTCTACCCATTTATCTTACCATAGAACATATTACATAATTATTATTTCTCACTCTCTTTCTTTAGTCTCACGAATAATTTTTCTTTTTTTTAATATAAATTTTAAAAAATGAAAGAAAAATATCATGATTTTAAAAAAGTAAGAGAGAGAGAGATATGTAAGGTAAATATAGATATTAAAAAAGTCAATGGACGTGAGAATGACTATTGTTCAATGTTGAGAGAGGAGTTTGATTTTTAAAGCAAAGTTGAGATATAAAAATGATTTTCACTCGAAGTAATCTCTGAATTTTCAAGTATATATTCAGACTGGTTATTATTTAAGGCGTATCCTATTTTTACATGATTACCAATTATTAATGCTTATCAAATTATTAATTAATCTAAACTATATTAAATGCACGAAGATCTTTAGCGAGAATCTTTTTTACTTTTTAAAAATATATTTTACTTTTTTATCCTTTTAAAATATAATTCATATTGGACAAAATAGTCATTGATTATTGTTATAATATTTAAGAGTTAATCATTTAATTAATTTTCTACTATTTAAGAATAGTCGTTGATGTCCCACGCACATAAGGAAATAAAATATTTTAATTAATTAAACATTTCAAATATTTTTGGAAAGTTAAAATGATAGCTACAAATATGATTAAATTAATTCTAACGAAATAAAAGGATAGGAAAAAACTTATAAATATATGCTTTTGTTAAGTGTCCTAAACTAATTAATAAGGTCATACGTCTAGGAAGTTTATAGTAGAAAAGGAATCTTACTCTACATGAGTAGGAACAGGAGTATCAAGTTCATAATTACATACAAGGACTATAAAACTAATTTGTTATAAATAAAATTTTATTTACGGTGAATTTCTATATTCTAGAGAGATTCTAGAGTTTGTTACTTGGTGGCTAAGTCACTCTTTCCCTATAAATAGAGGGAAATTATGCTCTAAATCAAATTATTGAGCAAGTTATCTCGCAAACAGCAGGTTGTGGGTTAATAATAATTGCACATGTAACCATATCATAGATGCATCTTATGTGGTATACATGGCAGGTGAATGGCCCATATTCACTTTTTCTATTTCCAGCATTCATGGGATTCAACCCCAATTTCAGTTGGTCTATTAATTAATGAGAACAAGTAACATAAGAGAATTCATAAAGAATTTTCTAGATCTTTAATATTTACCTATGTGAATTTTGCACATCATACTTAAATTGGTATGGCTAAACCAATTATGCCAGCTGAATAAATTATCAATATTGATAAAGTTCAGGTTTACACCATGACGTGTGCAATTATCAATAAGTTCCAAATTTATTATGATATGAGTTTTTATATCAATAAACATTCACTTTATTGTGGTATTCTTTTATTTGTGTAGTACAAACTGGAGAATAAAGCGGGTAACTTTTCACATACATATTACCCCGTTACAGGTTGTAGTAATAGAAGATATTAAATTTTTCCTTTATTTATAGCCTCAATATAACCAACCGCTTTCGAGAATACTTTAGAAACTTACTCTATTTCCAGAAAAACATAAATGAGAAAGGAAGGTATGATTACTCTGGACATGAGGTCTGTTGCGGAATCTAATTATTGTGTACTCACATGTATTCACCATATAATTTTGCTATACCATGTGCCAACATTTGACTTTTAAGTTATAATATTAGAAGGTCTAAACATAACGACTGGATCTTAAGGATTTAAGAGATAAAATGTCTTATATTTGATATACAAAATATAAAGGAGTCAAAAGAGTTTCAAATGACTCAACTAATTACTTTTAAATCTATTTGAACACTCATTCTTCGCAAATGCTCATAATCAAATTAGTATTTACGGATACTAAAGTTCAGTAAAATAATGATTTAATCCCAAATTTATTTTCCCTCTCTTTTCTACGGCAGCTATATAATCAAGGGACGGAGCATGAAGCAGTTGCTAAACAGGCAAATTGAGACTTACTACAATACAATAAATTGAATAATCAATTGTATTTCTCCAAAATAGTAATAATTGGCTCATCCAGAGCTCTCAATTAATTTGGTACTACCACATATTCATCAACATCCATGCGGTGAATATCACTTTCAAGAAGAAAGTTATAAATTATGGTCATTGTCAAAATTATATGCAAGATCTATTTCTTGCATTAGTGTTATCCTTTAGTAATCACATTGCCAAAATATTTTGGCGTACAATAGGTACGTGATCAATGACCATTCATGCCATAATAATGAAATTATTTTCTTATTTCATCTCAAACCTCCTTTTAGAGGTGAGTGTGGTATATTCACTACCACTAGCACGTTCATATTCTTCCAAGAATGAATATGTATTCATAAATCAGATGTTGTCACATTCTCATCATGAATGGACCATAATCATCTATATGTGCTTTACAAAATCTCATGTCAAATCGATGACAAATATAACTTTCAAATAGTGAAAGATTATTTTGAGAATTCTTATTATTCTGATTATCACAAATATGACGATTATAATTTCGTCTATTACCACGTCCACATCCATTGATACCTTCACGTTTATAATTTTTCTTCTTTCAGACTTATCAAATATTAAATGATAACAAAATGGAGTAAATAAAGCTGAAGTTTTGTCCTGGATTAATTAGTTTTGTCATAAAGCTTTTTCAAAAACTTCAGCAGAAGATGCTGAAGTTATTTAGTTCATTTGTAAAAATTTCAGCACTGAATAAGCTGAAGTTTTGTCCTGGATTAATTTGTTTTGTCATAAAACTTTTTCAAAAACTTCAGCAGAAGATGTTGAAGTTGTTTCATTAATTTGTAAAAACTTTAGCACTAAATAAGTTGAAGTTTTGCACAGGTATCAGGAAGGCGGCGCCTGAAGTTGTTAAAATTAGGGTATAGGTTAAATAATTTTAAAAATATGGGTATATGTTAAATGGGGGCAACCAAATTATATTAGCCCATAATATTTATTTGAACTAGTATATTTAAAATATAGTCCAAATTATTTAATAAATTTAATTTTAATAAAATTTATATTCCTACAAATGCCCCGACTTCAAGACTTATCCATATATTAACTTCTTAAATTTCAAAGACGGGGCTTGAAGTATTTATAGCTGAGCGCAACCAATTATAATTTGTTTACCAAATAGATGAAAGTTACCAGACTAAACATGAAACCTTCCACCTTTCACAATTTTTTGTCCACGAGATAGTAGATGGAATTACTTTAACTAAAGTTTCATTTTCTTATCCCAACAAATTACCTTCCAGTTCTCAAAACTCATATTCACTTCCTACTACTAAACCAAGCAAACATAGGATTCAGACGTGACTGCTGTCGTCAAACTATCAAGGCTGCCTGACTTCGTTCTTCTCTAATTTAACTAGGACACCTAATTCCTCTTGAACTTTAATGTGGCAGTCCCACATCGCTATTTGTTTTCCAATTGTTGTATCATTTTATCTATAAATAATGGCATTCCTTTCAATCACTTAGCATCAACAACATCTTCGAGCTACGTTTAGCTTAACTTTGACGATTCAAAAGCATTGGCACGAAGATAATTTATTTTTATTTTCTTGTGCTTTTTTTCCTTTACATGTTCTTTTTTTTGGGATAGGCCAAATAAGAAGGGTGTGTTCTTGTTTAACGAGATGATCCATGCATGAATAAGACAATCTTGGGGTATGAGGGGATGGGTACTCATCCCTACCCGAATATCGGAGAGATTATTCTCATGGACCGACTATCGGAGAGATTACTGTCAATGTGGCTCGACTACCAGAGAGATTACTCTCAATGTGGCAACACTATCGGAGAGATTACTCTCAGTGTAGCTCGACTATCAGAGAGATTACTCTCAAAATGACCGACTATCAGAGAGATTAGACTCAATGTGGCTCAACTACCGGAGAGATTACTCTCAAAATAACCCGACTATCGGAGAGATTACTCTCAATGTTGACCGACTACCGGAGATATTACTCTCAATATGACCCAAATATCGGAGATATTACTCTCAATGTGGCTCGACTACCGGAGAGATTATTCTCAAAATGACCCGATTATCAAAGATATCACTCCCAATGTGGCCCGACTACAGGAGAGATTATTCTCAATGTGGCCCAACTACCAGAGAGATTACTCTCAAATTGACCCGACTATCGGAGAGATTACTCTCAATGTGGCCCGACTACCGGAGAGATTACTCTCAATGTGGTCCGACTACCGGAGAGATTACTTTCAATGTGGCCTGACTATCGGAGAGGCCAACTTAAGGTGCAAAGGGACTCATATGTCCACCTTAAGATTGGAAAGTTATAGTTCCTTTTAAGGACAAACCCACGAAGAGGCCAACTTAAGGTACAAAGGGACTTATATGCACCTTAAGATTGGAAAGTTATAGTTTCCTTTTAAGGTCAAATCCACAAAGAGGCCAATTTAAGGTGCAAAGGGACTTATATGTCCACCTTAAGATTCGAAAGTTATAGTTTCCTTTTAAGGACAACCCCACGAAGAGGCCAACTTAAGGTGCAAAGGGACTTATATGTCCACCTTAAGATTGGAAAGTTATAGTTTCCTTTTAAGGACAACCCCACGAAGAGGCCAACTTAAGGTGCAAAGGGACTTATATGTCCACCTTAAGATTGGAAAGTTATAGTTTTCTTTTAAGTGCAAACACACGAAGAGGCCAATTTAAGGTGCAAAGGGACTTATATGTCCGACTTATATGTCCACCTTAAGATTGGAAAGTTATAGTTTCCTTTTAAGGACAAACCCACTAAGAGTCCAACTTAAGGTGAAAAGGGACTTATATGCCCACCTTAAGATTGGAAAATTATAAAACTTTAACTCGAAGACGACATCGACTTGATCAATTGGAAAACTTTGAAGATTTGGCAGACTTTGCATACTTCAACTCGAAGATTTGGAGGTCTTAAACAATTCAAATTTAAGATCGGCGAATTTGAAGACTGAAACTTGAAGACCGACGGATTTGAAGACTTCAACTTGGAGACTTGGAGGGCTTAAATATTTCAACTTTAAGACCGTCGAATTTGAAGACTGAAACTTGAAGACCAACAGACTTGAATACTTCAACTTGGAGACTTAGAGGGCTTAAATATTTCAACTTGAAGAGTGGAGAACGTGAAGACTTCAACTTGAAGACCGACGGAATTGAAGATTTCAATTTGGAGACTTGGAGGGCTTAAATATTTTAACTTTAAGACTGGCGAATTTGAAGACTGAAACTTGAAGACCGACGGACTTGAAGACTTCAACTTGGAGACTTGGAGGACTTAAATATTTCAACTTTTCTTTTGCTTTACATTGTCCGACTTTTATCTTAGTCGCATAATTTTCATCTTTGCGCGCTTGTAACAAAAGTTTCATATCTTATTGTGGGAGAGTCCAAATAACAAACCGTTTGATTTCTCATAAATTAGAATTGAATATCTAAATATATCCAAAACATAGAATCAAACACCTTCAGAATTGACCCAGATAATATTTTGGAACCAACTTTAGATTCCACCACGTAGAAAATTTTAGATCTGCACAGTCTCACCAAAAAAATCATATCTTGGTGTAGAAAAGTCAAAATTATGAATCATTTAATTTCATAAAAACTAGACTTCAAAATCTAACACATATCCAAAATTCGAAATCAAACACTTTGAGAATAGTTCCAGATATTATTTTGAATCTAACTTTAACTTCCGACACATTGATAGTTTCAGATTTGTGCAGTTTCACCAAACAAATTGTATCTTGATGTAGGGACGTTGTAATCACAAACCTCTTAGTTTTATGAAAACTAATATTCAAGATCTAAGACATATCCAAAATTCGGAATCAAATACTTTTAGAATCGTCCTAGATATTATCTTGAATCTAACTTTAAATTCTGACACGTTGATAGTTTCAGATTTGCGCAGTTTCACCAAAAAAATTATATCTTGATGTAGGGAAATCACAAACTGCTTGGTTTTATGAAAACTAGTCTTCAATATCTAAGACATATCCAAAATTTGGAATCAAATACTTTTAAAATCGTCCCAGATATTGTTTTGAATCTAACTTTAAATTCCAACACGTTAATAGCTTCAGATTTGCGCGACTTCACCAAAAGTTTTGTATCTTGAAGAAGAAATGTCGAAATCACGAACCATTTGATCCATTGGAAACTAAACTTCAAAGTATAAAACATATCCAAAATAAAAAATTTAATGCCTTAAGGATAGTTTCAGATAATATTTTGAAGTCAACTTTGGTTCCTGATATGCAGACAGTTCCAAATTAGCGCGACTTCACCAAAATTTTGTATCTTGATGTGGAAGCCTCGAGATTGCAAGACCTTTTTAATTACCAAAGATTTAAATTCAAGAGTTTCATTCTCACCAAATATCTTGGATTCAAGTCTCACTGAATTTGAAACGTCGTGAAGGCTCGCCAAAAAAACTTGAAGGTTTGGCGAACATGAAGGCATAGCAAATCCCCGGACTTCAATACAAATTCTTGGCGACCTCCTAAAAGAGATTAATAATTTTATTGAAGAAACAAATTTACCATAGCGGATTTCCCCCTTTAAATCGAATGAGATCCAAATTTTAACAGAAGAATGGTATCTCAGCTCGATTTTCAAAGCCGATTGAATGTATTACATTCCGTCGTACTTCATTCGGACAACGATTGGGGGATTATGTATCTTTTGAACTTATGAGAATGAACTCAGAATGAAACTCTAAGCTACCTATGTACCTCTGTGAAGAGGATCAAGTCATACCGTAGTTCAGAATGGGTGATTTTCCTTTTTTTTATGTCCTAACTTTTGCCTAGGCCGCCTCTTTCGAGGTTTTCAACCTAGCGGACCTCTTTTTTTTTTTGTGGGCCGTATACAGTTTAGACTCATGTGGTCCAGGAGTGTAGGAACATGTAGTTTAGGCTCATGCGTCAAGGAGCGTTGCAACTTCAAGGATAATACTTCTTCAAAAACTTGCCATTGATAGGGCCGATTCTCATGCCATCTGCATCAACCAGCTTGTAAGCCCCACTTGAGTAAGATTCTTGTATGACATATGGCCCATCCCATTTTGAAGTGAACTTCCCTACAGGTTTATGGGAAGTAATAATGGGTCTTCGTATGGCAAGGACTTTATCTCCTACTTGAAAGGACCTCGGGCGAACTCTTTTGTTGAAGGCGCGAGACAATCGAGCTTGATGACATTCAAGACTCTGTTGAGTTTCCAACCTCTTCCCATCAAGAAACTCCAACTCTTCTAATCGAAGTCGAGCATTTTCTTCATCAGTGATTCCTTCTTGAATAGCCAGTCGTAATGAAGGTATTTGACGCTCAAGTGGCAAGACGGCTTCGACTCCATAAACGAGTGAATAAGGAGTCGATTGTGTTGGCGTGCGGTGAGTCGTCCTATATTCCCATAGAGCTTCTTCCATACGGTCATTCCAATATCGTTTGGATTTGGAGACGACTTTCTTTAGCAAGTTGCATAGAGTTTTGTTGAATGCTTCAGCTAGACCATTGGCGGCAGCGTTGTACATCGAAGAGTTACGTTGCTTGAACCCAAAGAGATCATAAACCTTGTTCATCAATCTATTATCAAATGACTTTTTGTTATCCTTTATTATGTAACGAGGAACGCCAAAGTGATAGATTATGTTTACTCGGATGAAACTTGCAACATTTTCCTTCTTTACCTCCTTAAGAGCAACAACATCAGCCCATTTTGAGAAGTATTCAGTTGCAGCCAAGATGTATAGGTTCCCACCAAAGGACTTTGGAAGTGGTCCAATAACATCCAATCCTCAAGCGTCAAACGGCCAGGATGCAACAGTCGGGTGCAACACTTCAGGATGTTGATGAATAAAATTTGCATGGAATTGACAAGCCTTGCATCTTCAAGCGTAGTCCAAGCAATCTTTTACCATTGTTGGCCAATAATATCCCATCCTTTTTATATGGAAGTGGAGCTTTGGTCCTGACTGATGTGACCCACATGACCCGGAATGTGCCTCTTGCAAAGCTTGGAGTGCTTCTTCTTCCCCTAAGCATCACAAGAGTACTCCCTCGAACGACCTTTTGTATAGAGTATCTTTGTAGTAAAGGAAGCGAGGTGCATGATGACGGATTTCAGTCTTTCTCCTTGGATTTTCTAGGAGTATCCCATAGAATAAGTAGTCGATAATGGGTTGTTGGCATTCTTCTTTCTCAACTTCAGAAACAGCGACAAGATGCTTGAGTTCATTTTCTTCACCTTCAGCCTCATTTGGCGGCGGTACTACCTATTTTTGGCAGACAGTAACTTGCTCTTGATCAGGCAGGGTTAACGATGAAGCTAGGGCAGCTAAAGCATTAGCCTTCTTATTTTCTTTCCTTGACACATGTTTAATAGTTACGCCACCGAGCCTTCCCATTAATTTTTTAGTGTAATCATGATATGGGCGTAGTTCAGCCTTCTCGACCTCGTAACTACCTAAAAGTTGATTGACCACTAACTGGGAGTCACCAAAGACTTGCAATTGAAATTGCTTCATATCAACGGCCATTTCAAGCCCAAGTATTAATGCTTGATACTCAGCAACATTGTTGGAACAGAGTTGTGTCAAGGTGAAGGAGTGGGGCAAGACTTCACCTTGGGAAGTGACAAATACTATACCAACATCAGCTCCCCCACGATGCACAACACCATCAAAGTACATCTTCCATGGAGGTTGAACTTCAACGACCATTGTGTCCTCATCAAGTAGTTTCGTCAATTAGCTCCCAGTCATCAGGTATCTGATGATCTGCCAAGAAGTCTGCTAATGCTTGTCCTTTTACAGCCTTTTGAGGGATGTACAAAATCTCGAATTGTTGAAATTGGAGGTACCATCTTGCTAGCCGATCACTAAGAATAGGTTTTGACATCATGAACTTGATGGATTTGCTTTAGAAACAATGCGGACAACATGAGCTTGAAAGTAGTGCTTCAACTTTTGAATTGAGAAGACTAGTGCCAAACACAACTTTTCAATTAGCGATTAATTCAGATCGTTTGGTGTCATCATCCTGCTCAAGTAGTAAAGAGAGTTTTCTATTCCCCTCACTATTTTCTTGGGCCAACAACGCTCCAACAGACCTTTCTTGTGCTGAAATTTATAGTATCAGTGGCTTCCCAAGTATAGGGGCTGCCAAAACTAGAGGCTTCATCAAGTATATTTTGATACTTTCAAAGGCATTGCTACAAGTTTGGTCCCACTTGAAAGGAACGCCCTTCTTCATGAGGCGACTGAATGGTTGGAACCTCCCAGCTAGGTTTGAGATGAATCTCCTAAGGTATGATAGCTTCCCTTGCAGACTTTTTAATTCATGAATATCCCGAGACTCAGGCATTTTCAAAATTGCATCTACTTTGGCTTGATCAATTTCGATCCCTCGATGTCGGACAATGAAACCTAGGAACTTTCCGGAGATAACTCCAAAGGCGCATTTCAATGGATTAATCCTAAGTTGGTATCTCTAGAGCAACTCAAACACCATTCTCCAGTCTTTCAAGTGGTCCCCCTTCTATTTTGATTTTACCACCAAGTCGTCAACATAGCATTCGACATTATTGCGGAGAAGATCATCGAAAATATTCTGCATAGTCTTTTGGTAAGTAGCACCAACATTCTTCAAGCCAAAAGGTATTACCCTGTAGCAATAAATACCCTTGGGGGTACGGAATGCAGTAAGTTCTTCATCTTTTGGTGCTATGCAAATTTGGTTATAGCCTGACGAACCATCCATAAAAGACATTGCCTCGTAACCAGTAGTAGCATCGATCATCAGCTCTAGAATAGGAAGCGAGAATTCATCTTTGGGACACACATTGTTGAGATCCTTGAAGTCAACACATATTCGAATCTGGCCATTCTTCTTCCTTACAGGGACAATACTTGAAACCCATGTTGGGTATTTAACTTACCGAATGAATCCAGCTTCAATAAGTTTGTTAACTTCGATTTCAATCAGGGGAATCAAGTCCGGCCTAAAGCGCCTTTGGGCTTGTTTAACAGGGCGAACACCATTCTTGACGGCAAGGTGATGGACTGCTACTTTCGGGTCCAAGCCAGGCATCTCTCTATAGCTCCAATCAAAGACATCCCTGAACTCCTTTAGTAACTCAATATAAGTGTTTTCTTCATCAACTTCTAGTAAAGCACTTAGTTAGGTGGGTCTTAGTTCTTCATCAGTGCCAAGGTTAACTTCTTTTAAGGCATCAACTGTTGCCTTCACCCCTTCTTCAAGTTCCTGGGGAGAATCTTTCGCATCTTCATCTTCTTGAGGGTCCCCATCATTGAGGGATATGTGATAACACGGTAAAACATCATCCAATTTCACATCATCCTCCATTAGAGATAAAACAACATGCTCGCTTTGTGCAGTACATGATACGAAGAACCCACACTTTCTTCGTCTTCATCACATCTTTAGTTTAGACCACAATGCATGGCTTAACCTTCAATACTTCACCATACAAAACCATGACTTTTGTTTGTCGCTTCATTCTAGAAGGAACCAAACTTTGGAAATCGTTAGAGATCTTCTGAATTTTGGGCGCATCGGGTGTTCTTGTATTTCGATAGTTTCTATGGAACTTATTCCCCTTCTTTAATGGACCCAATCTCTCAAATATGGAAGTCCTCACAGTTGATTTTCCAAGTCGGTCAAAGACGAAAGGTCTGTTAGGAGCAGCAGATTCATCTTCTACAATGATATAATTGCTACTCGCCCTTCTTATTGAGATGCGCACTAGTGATGGTTGCTTGTATCCCAAACCTTCACGTGGTTGCCTCGTTGCAGCTTCTGATGGGAGCTTCCCTAACTTTGATGGCTCATTAGGATTTTATCCAGCCTTTGCAAATAGCTTGTACGTGTTAGGGTCAAAACATTCATCAGTTCGCATCGTAGGGAGTGCCACATTCTGCAAACGATTTTGGGCTACAAACCCTGCAAGCAGCTTAGAGGACAGCTTTAATGCCCTAATTCGTTTTACCGGAAGAGTTAACTCCTTTAGCGTGTTAGTTTGGATATTAGATGATTCGCCCTCGCCTTTTTTCCTTTTAGGGGCATACTGGAGCGCGGGACTTACTTTCTTTCCATAAGACGCAATATCCCATCTATGAGATTTATTCGCATTGGCGTGTATCTCCTCAGTAACATCTTTGGCTTTACCAATAGTCACCTCAGCTCTTTTAGTTATGGGCTCATCGTTCTTTCTTTTTATGCCGTCATCAACTTTTAGCTCCTTCACAATACGGTTGTTCAAGTAGAACTTTGCATCGACGAAATGTGACTCTACCTCGGTGAATGGCTCATCATCAGCAACTATCTTTTTCTCGGCTTCACCCTCGTAGTATTTTAAACATTGATGGTAGGTATATGGAACCATTTTATTCTCGTGTATCCAAGGCCTTCCAAGCAAGACTTTGTATGAATCCTTCACATCGATCACATGCAGCCATGCACTTGATTGCATATCTTCAATGGTGATTCCCAGCCTGATCGCTCCTATGGATCTTTGCGCCCCTTGGTTGAATCCTTGGATCATCACACGACTTTCTGAGAGTTCGTTCATAGGAATACCAAGTTCTTTCGCAGTGCGAATTGGCAAAATGTTCACTGAGGATCCTCTATCAATGAAATTTGATTTACCCTTTCATCACGCATATAGCCAACTAGGTACAATAGGCGGTTATGAGGAGTGTCACCTAGCAGAAGTTCGTCATTTGTGAACATGACTTTTTCCTCACAAGCATTAACTTCTTGAGGAATGGGCTCGATAAGCTTTTTCGAAGATGGTGCAACGGTAAATCATCACTCTTTTCTTTCCCTTCGTCAGTATGGCAACAAGAGGCATCAATACTCCCATGGGAAATCTTCGTGCAGAACCAACTTGGTAAAACTCCTCCAAGATAACCGAATGTCGTGGTTTTTGAGGGTGATGCACCTCCACTTTCTCTTTCTTTTCATGCTTAACTGTATTCCATCTCCTAGGACTTTTCACTTTTATTTTCCTTGTTGGTTGTTCCATTGATCCTTTTTGTGGGCTCCTTTTGTGGCGCCTACGACGAGTCACCGACGTCCAACCTTCATCGTCCTCAGATTGACCGTCTTCAACTTTGTAGTTCTCCAGTAATTATTCATCTTTACTTTCTTTAAAACTATTTCGTCTGGACTAAATGAGCCAAATGTGATAGAGACTTGGTTTGCGCTTGCTTTCTCATCTTCAAGCACGATATTCTTTTCACGAGCGAGGTCCATAACTTTGTCCTTGAAGACAAAGCACTTCTCCGGAGGGTGGCTCACAAGTCGATGATATTTGCAGTAATTTGGGTCATCAATCTTTCCAGCTTCATTTGGTCGCTTCATCTCCAGAAGCTCGAGGAGTTCTTCCAAAATAGCTGGCACATCAGAATCCAGAAATGGGTACTCTTTCTCTTGCATTTCTTTTAGAACTAACTTTCCACTTGGCTTATCTTTAAATGAAGTGGATTTCGTTCTCTGCTTTTTGCTCACCTTCGTCGTGAACTTCATAGGTGATGTGTTGACATTCATATCTTCTTTGTTTTCATATCTTGGTACAAACTTGCTCCATTTTCTGACTTCTTGCTTGTCGTTCACTTTACGAGGTTCATAGATGGGCAGGCTTTCATTTCCAGCAGAGGCCATGCTCAATTCCATGTCGTGGGAACAAGTTGCAAGTTCTTCAAATGTGCTAATCTTGATACCTTGCAAGATGTAGCACAATACCCAATGCATACCTTGGATGCACATCTCTATGCCAGAAGCTTCACTAAGCCTGTCTTTACAGTTGAGGTTTGCATTCCTCCAACGATTGATAAAGTCGATAACTAGTTCTCTCTTCCGTTGACGAGTACTTGTGAGTTTTATCATACTCACAGTATGTCTCGTGCTATAAAAGTGATTGAGGAATTCTTGCTCTAGTTGATCCCAATTATCAACAGATCCAGCCTCGAGGTCCGTGTACCAATCAAAAGCATTTTCTTTTAATAAGCGGACAAGCTGTTTGACGAGGTAATCTCCATACGTCCCAGCATTGTTGCATGTCTCAATGGAGTGCGCCACATGTTGATTTAGATTGCCTTTGCCAACTAACTGTTGAAATTTCGGAGGTTGATAGCTAGCAGACATCTTCAATATATCGATCCTTGAAGTGTACGGCTTTGCGTAGGTAAAGGAGGACTTGGAATAGACTTCATATTTGTTTTTTATAGTCCCTTCAATAAACTCCTTTAGTTGATTGATTGGAATCATCCCTTCCGAAGAGCCTGGAATTTCCTTAGTGGATGCAATTTGTCGTGGGGGAGGATCAATCTCTTGAACTTCTGGGAGTTTGCCAGGTGCATAGGTGGATTCTTCTTCCATCAAGATTCCCACCCTATCTGTTAGCTTGTCGATTCTAGCATCTTGATTTTGCATGCACTTGGTCAAGCCAGCGATTGCTTCCGTCAAGTTTGCCAACTGCTCCTCCACAGATGAAGTGTTTGTCACCATGGCTTGCACGATTGTCATGGACGATGGAGAGTAGCATGGATTTTTACATAGATTGATCTTTGATTGACTCACGCTATGTGGTGTAAGTGGGGAGGATCCATCACTTGAAGCGTCATCATCTTCCTTCACAGCAGAGTGCTTGGATCTAGAGAGTTCAATAAGAGCAAGAGTTTTCTTGATCTTTTCAGCAACATCGCTTCTTCTTCGGGTTCATTTGTGGAAGATCTTGATCCTTTTGAGGATGAAGATCCAAAAACAGGGGTAGATGCGGACGACACTTGGGGTGCTTGTTGTCCTAACGAGCTTGCTTTGCTCCTCGTAACTGGTCCAAAGCTTTCAAAGGTAACATCGAGGATGCTTTCCACATCAGCATAGAACCTGGAATTAGCAGCCTTGGCGGAAGTTGAACTGGAGTTGATTTTCTTGAAAGCCATTTCGTTGTTCTTGAACTTTGGTGATTGAAAAGTTGAGATGAGAGGTAGAGATCGTCCCACTGGGCGTGCCAAAATTTGTAGACAATAAATTACGTCGAGAAAATAAAAATCAAGATCAAAAATATTTCAACAATTGTAGTATTTGATTTCAGAAATTTGAGTGTACAATCTCTATGAATCCTCTGATTATTCTTTTCAATAGTAAATAAATTCAAGGGCCTTTGAGCTTGATCTTGAATTCAACTAACACGAACTTTGATTTGAACTCGTACTCCTTGAATCTTGATTTGTTCTTCGTTCTTGAGCTTGGACTTAATTTCTTGAACTTGAACTTAATTTCTTGAACTTAATTGTTTGAAGCTTGAAACTTGTGGAGGAATTTGCAGCGTTTGATCCACGAGCTCTTTCTTGCTTCTTGTTATAACTTCTGGTGTCTTTTCTGAGTTATGAAGATAGTTATTTATAGTTTTGGAAGGGAGGAGTTGTGATAAGAACAAACTCTTTCCGACAAATCAAATTGAAGTGTGACACGGCAGCATCTGATTGGCCAGAACATGTCACTTGCATATGTGGCGCGATTTCATTGGCCCTTTAATTTGACTTGGCATGCCTTGTCATTTTGACACGGGGCACGATCTTATTGGTTCTTCCGTTTGACTTGGCGTGCCACATCATTTCACGTGTGGTATCAAACTGGGCCTCTTTGAAGATGACATCTTGGGCCTAATGAAGTGGGCTCATCACTTTAGCCCAATAAATTAAGACTTATTTATTAATCCATATATATTGGATTCATATAATTAATCCAATTATATTGGCCCATACTATTTATTTGAACTAGTATATTTAAAATATAGTCCAAATTATTTAATAAATTTAATTCTAATAAAATTTATATTCCTACATTATAATATTTAGAAAATACACTCAATAATTAAAATAAATAGCTAAGAATTTTTTTAAGAATCTGAAAGAAAGAAGACAGAGAGAGATGGCTGGCAATAGGCCAAGAGACTAAAAATGAAGCATGATGACTTGTGAAATTGAAATAATAAAATCATAAAACTAGAGTAAATTTTAAGTTAATATATCAATTGAGATGATTAAGGACTTCTATGAGCAGAGTTTTATTTTTTATTAAGTTGGCTAAATATGATCATCAATCATCATTTCATGAAGTTATACCCTTTTCTTTACAGCTTGTTTGGATGATTGTTACACATTATTTCATCATGTATCATGTTATAGGTTCAAAAAACACAAATTCACCTTTATATAAGAAACTAAAAATGCATGTAAATAATTATGTAATAGCAGTTGGTAAAAACTTAATCGCATGAGGTATTTATATTAGAGTAATATACTTATCATAATATATTTTTCTCATAATAAGTAATTTAATGATGTAAAAATTTATATTAATTCATCATAATTAAATAAATATATACATACAAAATTACATGCATACTATGCAATTATTGATTTAATAGCAAAATGGTCGGTTGGAATACACCTGTCCATAAGATTTCCTTTTTAGAGTGAAAAGCAGCCATTTCAGTCAATCCAAAGACCACCACCTCATTTGATTTATTTTTGATTATGTTCTTAATAGTCATCAAATTTTAACCATCCAATTTTATGGATCATGGATTTGTGGCCAAAAACTTAAACATTTAATTCTAGTTTAGTGTCGGTTACACACTTAACAAAGGAGGTCTCCGTAGGTGTAATAGGAAGCACATTTAAGGCTGTTGATTTCACATCGGGAAGAGAGAAGCAAAAGAGTGAATCAAAACGAGTCCCGAATCAAAATATGATTTTTTTGGATTTAAAGAATTAAATTATGTGGAAAAAAACACAGTGACCTGCGCTATATCTTAACGGTTATTTGCCCGATAAGGTATAGCGCCTTTTGAAAGGACGCTATATATAAAAAAGGCATTATATTTTTTTCTACACATTTTGATTCTTTAAATCCAAAAGAATCACATTTTAATTCCGGACTCGCACCAAAACTAAAGCCACGTGGTGTTTACAATAGGATCCCTTCGTCGTACCATTCGACCTTCACTTGTTATATAGGTAAAATTAATGTCACTTCCTCCCCAGTGTTTAGCATTTTCAATTTATTCATTATTACTTCTTAACTCATTTTAAGCTTTAAAATCAAAATAAGATAATTAATTGGAAAGAATGGAATGATTTGTGGGTTAATATAGGGATCTTTATACAAATAGCTGGCCTGATTCACTGTGTACTTTTCCTAGCCAGTATACCTAATTATATACTAATTATATACAGTTATATAAATATAATATATTGAATTATACATATATTTACTCGCCCGCTATTTTAATTTAACCAGTTAGGTGGTCGGCTATATGGGTTAGTTCCTCAATAATATATGAGTGCAGATCCCCTGCCTTAATATTGGGTTGGCCCAAAACCATCAAAAACTCCAAAAGCCTATAGTTTTGTTGGGTTACTCCATTTAATTCTTGAAAATTTTACCTCATATAGCAAACTATTACACCTTTTTATTATAAACCAAAATAATTTTAAAATATTATTAATTATAGCCACCTTTTCTATTTTATAGCAAAATAAGTATTTATTTTATACCCAACCATTGAGGTATGAAATACGCCAGTTATGTTGTTTCTCTCTCTCTCTATCAGCAAGATTCTCAATCCTCTTTCTTCTCCCTCAAATCTTTCTCCCTTTTCCATCAAGACACACATCGTAGCGGCTATTTTTTATCGCGGTGGTGGACTTTCTGAAGCGAGAGAATAAATCTGAAGCGAAAAAGGAGCAGGCGAACAGATTTGGCTATGGCTACGGATTGAGCTTTTATAAATCTGAAGCAGAGTCGTCAGAGAAGATTTGAGGGCCGAGTTTTTGTTCGTCTCCATTTTTAGTTTTAATAGAATGTATTCAGTATTTTGCTTGGCCGGAAAATGCATCTCTGGTGAACTTTCTTCTCTTCTTTGCTATTGAGTCGAATACAATGACACCAATACATTGTATTATGTACATATACGTTCAAGTACATTGTATTTTTATATAAATACATTATATTTTTGTCTTTATTTATATACTCCCTCCATTCTAATTTATGTGAACTTGTTTGACTGGGTACGAAGTTTAAGAAAAAATGAAGACTTTTAAAATATGTGGTCCTAAACAAGTCAAAAGGGGACCCATAGTATTTGTGTGGTTATAAAAGCTTCTCATTAAGGGTAGAATTGTAAGTTTAAACTAATTTTTTTTCAAATTTAAAAAGGGGTCATTCTTTTTGGAACGGACCAAAAAGAAAATAGGTTCACATAAACTGAACGGATGGAGTATTAATTTCGAAGGTTTGTATTTTTTTAATACACCTAAATATCACTCTTTTTTTGATTTTTTGTTGTTAGAATTAGTGTATTACAAGGCGTTTTCGGGGCGAGGCGCACCAAAAACGCCTGGAGGCGATGGTGTGGGGCGAAAATCTCAAGAGGCGTATGCCCAATAATTCGGGGCATACGCTCGGGTGTTCGGGGAGTGCGCCCGGCAGTTTGAGGTGCATTTTTTTAGTGAGGTGTTGTCAGGTCTCGTAATTTTTTTTCTAAAAATCAGAGTTTCGTGGTGCCGGGGTAGGCGTGGTTGTTAATGATAGTAGAAATTCTCCACGGCTCACAAGCTCACCGCGGTACGGATTTTTTGGGTTGAACAGCGTGTTGGGAAGTTGAAGGAAATGATTGGCAGGGTTGGGCATTTCTGCGGCCCATTATGTGGCTGCATAATCACTTTGCATGCTACAGAATGGCCGCAGAGTGAGGCAGTCATTTGGGCCATTTTTATGTCATTTTCGCGGCTCATTACACGACCGCAAAACCATTTTGCGGGTCACACTCTGATCGCATATCAACCTTTGAATTTTTGTGGAGGGAGGTTCTGCGGCACATTATGCGATTGCAGAACAGGTATGCATGCCGCATAAGGGCTGCAGAGTGAGGCAGGCCAGCCCAGTTCCAGAGGGCCTTTTTCACAAACTGCAAAAGTATTATTCGGTCGCATATGCGACCACAGATCCTGTTCCGCGACTTCATTTTTGGATTTTTATAACCTGACCATACTTCGTTAAAATAGATGCAATAGACCATTTTTGAGGAAAAATCTGATATTTTGGGAGTGAGAGAGTTCTTAGAGTGGGAGAGTGATCTTCAACCAATTGTCCATCAATTCTTGCTCAAATCTTTGAAGATTAACAAGGAAAAACTCACTAGGTCTCCATCCTAGAGGTAAGATTCTACACTCGAACATTTAATTTTGAAATTTAACTAAAAATGAGTAATTAGCAAGACAATTCTTGGGCATGGGAGTCGTTTATCTTGCATGCATGTGCTATCAAAGAGTGTAGGAAGATTGTGAGCTAAAAATGGTAAAGAATGGGTTGTGGGATGATACAATCTTTCATAAAAGGACCTTAAAACCTTAAAAGGACCTTAAAACCTTAATGCACACATAATTTTTGATAAAATGCTCAAATGAGCTAGAATCATGATCAACTTCCTAATTTTGGTTCAACTTGTTATATTTCTAAAATAGATTGAAGTTTCTCGGAATTTCGAAATATTTTAGAGTTTAAGGAATCTCAATCGAGGTATGTTGGCTAAATGCCTTTCTTAGAATTGAATTCCACGGTGTTCATGTAAGTTATGTAAGTCCCGAGTTGATCATTATGAAATTGGTTATCCCGAGTAAACTTGTATTGAAAGATATATGTTCAATATGTATTCCAAATGTTTTTATCATGCTATGTTATCTTTTGAGGATATATTTAAAGTATGGGTTGTGTGTTATAAATGTTACGACTTCAAGTCAAGTTTGAAAGAATGTTATCATGCCAAATTATGTGAAAAATCTCTATATATCTTAAGACTCTTAATTGCTCTCATGTGTACCCAAAAGTCTTGAATCGAGAAGTCTTGTTGTCGATAATGATGATGGTGTGTGAAAACGAAAAAGAGGAGCATGAAATATGAAATTCAACCAAGTCCCAAGAATAATTTTATAATTGTGGCCATTAGTGCCGATGAATTGAATAGATGTGAAAGAAGTATGAAATGAGATTATTGATAGAAAAAGGTAATGTCTCGGGTGAGACAGCCTAGCCGATCGGGCCGTAATAGGATGCCATGCCGCACACATGGTGATGATTGTGCTTGAAATTATAATTGTTGTGATTGTGGCTGATGTCTCAAATGAGGCGGCCTAGCCGATCGGGGCGTATAAAAGTACGATGGTATTGCGAATGATGGTATATCGATACTAAAAATCTCTCAACCTAAAAATATGAAAATTTACTTCAAAATTTATGTGGTTCTTTACTTGATATTTTGGTATTGTTTGATGCTTCTATTGATTTCATGATTTTCTCTCGTGTATTATTATTCATTCTATTGAGATGGTGTTTAGTTATACATACTAGTATTATTCGACTGTACTAACGTCCTTTTTGTGGGGGCACTGCATATTTAATAGATGCAGGTGGTCCCACAGCAGGTAGCGTTGATCAATGATAGCAGTACACCCTCCTCCCAGCAGACTTGGTGAGCCCCACTTTATTCCGGGGTTATGCATCTTTTGTTTATTATATTATTACATTTTGAGGTATAGCCGGAGCCTTGTTGCCGGCACTACTATCATGCTCTTTATATTTATTAGAGGCTCCGTAGACATAATGTGGGTTGTATATGGGTGTTGGGAAAGCCAAACCAGTTATGTTGTGTTTGAACCATTTATTCCACTTTAGCCTATGAAAATGTGCGCATTTTGAGACATTAAAAATGAAGTAACTAATGGAAAGGATTTGATATTGTTTACACGATCTCCCTGTTGTCTAATTAATACAAATATGTCTTCTCTTTGTCGTGAGTGAGTTTGGGTAGTAAGTATCTAACAGGCTTGCTCGGTCGGGTTCACTCGGTTGAGCGCCGGTCGCGCTCCCCGAGTTTGGGGTGTGACAGGCGTAAGCTTCTGAGATTTCTTTAAATTAAAACAAAACTTGTTGAATAAGTCCTTCATATAATACCCAAATTCTCAAAATCAGCTTGGTTATTACTCAAAAGTTTTAAAAAAGAACTGAAATATATTAAATTGAAAAGTCAAGACCTTTTTTTATTGGTTGAAACTCTAATTCATAGTCTTTCCCAATTCTTTATCTTGTCTGCTAGTCTGCTAATATCTCCCAAAAGCATAGAATATTCAATTATTATTTTTTACATATACAAAGAGAACTCAATTCTCCTTTATAGCAGGAAGTTCAAAGTTCAAATTGCAGATTAGTCGTCCTTTTTGTTCTTCCATGTAGAAAACTTTATTCTTTTCGACTCTAGTTACTTGTGCTTCTAAGTAGCGTATAGATTGTTTTGACTAGTTCTTTTGTGGGGATGGAGCACATCTAAGTAGCGTATAATAGATTGACATGAAATATTTACTGTAATTATATTATTTTATAAAATATTAAAAATTAAATACCTATAGGGATTACGGCTCACTGAGACATATGTAAAACGCCCCGCCTTACACCCACGCCTTTTAAAACACTGGTGTCACGATCCAAAATTTTCGCCGGCGGGACCGTGATGGCGCCTAACATCATACTTGTCAGGCAAGCCAACGTTAGAGAATATTTAGCCAATTCTTTCTATTTTTAGTGATTATCAGTAAACAAGAATAATGAAGCGAAATAACGTGAAAATATATAAATATCTATTCATTTACATGCTACTTCTGCCCAGAATCCGGAGTCACAATTCACGAACACCCTATGATTTTTATACAAACATATATTTGAAAGAAATTACAACTGTTTGGGAAATAAAAAAAAAAGGAAGTATAGAAGTGTAGAAGGGGACGCCAGGTCCTGTAGACGCCGGCAGGACTACCTTGGGTCTCCGAGCTGTATAACCTGTAGCCAACCTCTCAATCAGCCACTACATGCTCCGAAATCTGCACAGGAAGTGCAGAGTGCAGTATCAATACAACCGACCCCATGTACTGGTAAGTGTCGAGCCTAACTTCGACGAAAGAGTGACGAGGCGACGGCGGGACACTCACAATATAAGCTATATACAATGAATAATATGAAAGAAAAGAAAGCAGAGTAATGTGAAAGTAGTAACTTGCAGGGAATAAATACCGAACTCAATGTGTCTCATCAGTATTCAGCTATAACCAATCCTTAAGTGAAATGCAAAACTACCTAATAACTTGCACAGTCGAAGAAAACACATAAACACATAAACTGTTGCGGCGCGCAACCCGATCCCACCGTACATATCAAAATTCATCCTTATTTCTTCTTAATAACATAAAAACAAGATATAAATAAAATGTTGCGGCGTGCAACCCAATCTCACCATATCATAATAAACACAATTACAATTCACCCTTATATCACCACATTCCACCCTTATTACACCTGTTACGGCGTGCAACCCAATCTCACCATATCATAATAAACACAATTACAATTCACCCTTATATCACCACATTCCACCCTTATTACACCTGTTGCGGCGTGCAACCCGATCCTACCGTATATTAGCAATTCACCTTTATTCCTCCTTAATTCATCACCCTTATTCCACCTGTTGCAGCGTGCAACCCGATCCCACCGTACATATCAATTACACAGGAAGTATAGAAGTTTCACAAAATTAACACGAGGCTCTTATCAACACTTAAAATTTAAAACAAGGCAACTGGGAGCATTATAATCACTAACACTCTACCTAAATAATACTACTTAGCGATACCAAACCAGGATATCACAAAAATGCCAATAAGAACAGCTTAATGAAATAAAGGGGAACAATAAATCTACGGGATAACAAATATCTTCAACAAGGGGGAACACAATATCTAACAGGTAGCAATTAGGCATGGAATTACTAATAGACATATAACAATTAAAGCAGGGAAGAAACAATATAACGAGAACAGAAAGAAACATGAAAAATAGATAATTTAGCTGCGTATAGGTACTCGTCACCTCACATATATGCAGCTCACATGATTTTTCATATAGCAATTAAGGCAAAGGCTCATAATCCCTCAAGTCAAGGTTATACACAACACTTACCTCGATCCACATGCCACTCACTGCTCAATTACCGTTTTTCCTCTAGTTTCCACCTCCAAACCACTCGTATCTAGCCATAATTAACTTAATAATATCAAATTTTGCTAAAGAAATCAATTTCAATACATAAAATTTAGGTTTTCCAAACTTTTCCATAAAAAATCAAAAATCGACCCGGGCCAGCTTGGTCAAATCTCGAGGTTCGGAACAAAACCCTTTCACCCATTCACCCTTGAGCCCGAATATGTAATTAGTTTCGGAATCTGAACCCAAATCGAGGTCTAAATCCCTAATTTGCAAAAATCTCCAATTCTTCCTAAATCCCTAGTTTTCTACCATGAAAGAACAAGGGTTAGGGCTAGGAATTCGATCGGTGATGTTAGAAATGGAAGAAAATGAGTTAAAGAGTACAAACCTATGATTTGGTGTTGAGTCTTCCCTTCAAAATCGCTCCTAGGTTGAGTTCTAATGAAAGAGTTATGAAATTTTGGGAAAAATCTCGTCACTGTTCTGTTTTTAGTCACAGGCGTCAGTCCTTCTTCGCGATCGCAAAGCAGCAACTCAATTAGCCTACATGTTCGCGAGATACTCTTCGCGTTCGCGAAGGCTTATTCCCACCAGCCTACACGTTCGCGAGCCATGTGCCGCGTTCGCGATGAGTATGGTCACTTCCCCTCCCCCAGGTCCCATGTCTTCGCGTTCGCGGTAGACTGGTCGCAATCGCGAATGGTAATGCCCCCGTTGCTCCGCGTTCGCAACCTAGCCTTCGCGTTCGCGAAGAAGAATTGACCACACAGTCCAGTTCACTCTTCGCGCTCGCGAGATTTCCTTCGCGAACGCGAAGAAGAAAACACCAGATGACAGCTGAAGCACTAAAACCAGATTTTTCTAAGTTCAAAACATCTCGTAGCCTGTTCGAAACTCACACGAGCCCTCGGGGCTCCAAACCAAACATGCACACACGTCCAAAAATATCATACGGACTTACTCGCTCGATCAAATCGCCAAAATAACACCTAGAGCTACGAATTTCGCACCAAATTGAATGAAATTTTTAAGAAAACTTCAAAACCTCTATTTTCACAACCGAATGCCCGAATCACGTCAAACCAACTCCGTTTCTCTCCAAATTTCACAGACAAGTCTTGAATAACATAACAGACCTGTACCGGGCTCCAAAACCAAAATACGGACCCGATACCAACAAGATCAAACATTAACCAAATTCTTAAAAACATTAAATTTTCAGTCTTTCAATTTTTATGATAAATTCATATCTCAAGCTAGGAACCTCGGAATTCGATTTCGGGTATATGCCCAGATCCTATATTTCATTACGGACCAACCGGGACTGTCAAAACACGGGTCCATATCTGTTTACTCAAAACATTGACCGAAGTCAACTAAAATCAATTTTTAAGGCAAAAATTATTATTTTCATCATCTTTCAACATAAAAGCTTTCTAGAAACGCGCTCGGACTGCGCACGCAAATCGAGAAGGGTAAAAATGAGATTTCTAAAGCTAAAGAGCGCATAATCGAGTTCTAAAACATGAGATGACCCTTTGGGTCATCACAACTGGTTAGAATACAGTCGATTTGAATACGGTGAATTGAATACAATGTATAATAGTGAATAATGAATATCGGTGAATTAAATACAGCTGAATTGAAGAGAACAGTATACACCCTATTTCTTGATTTGTTGTTGTTTGAATACAACTGAATTCAATATAATGAAATTAAATACAATTTAATATTGCGCTTTCTGTTATTAAATACCCCTAATCACTATTCTTTAGGCGGATTACTTCATTGTATTTATAAATACATTTGTGCCAATACATGGAATACATAATTAAACGGGGCTTTTGCATCTGTACCCACTTTTTGTGCCACATTTTAACTTATACCCGCTTTGTAAAAAAAATTGCACCCGTACCCGCTTTTGCGCATAACTTCAGCATGCGCGTCTGAAGTAGCATAGGCAATCACGCAAAACTTCAGCATTCTAGTAGACGGGCCTGAAGTAGCTTGCGAACTTCAGCTCTAGAGCTGAAGTTCTCAAGTTATAAAGACAACAACTTCAGCATACGGGGCTGAAGTTCCTAGTTATAAAGACAAAAACTTCAGCTATAGAGGTGAAGTTGTTGTCTTTATAACTTGGGAACTTCAGCTCTAGAGCTGAAGTTTTGTCTTTGTAACTATGGGGAACTTCAGCCCCGTATGCTGAAGTTTTGTCTTTATAACTGGCGAACTTCAGCTTAACTGGTGAACTTCAGCTCTGCGAAGGAAAGGGAGCTGAAGTTATTTAAAAAGTGGGTACAAGTTAAAAGTTTTTTAAAAAGCGAGTATAGGTTAAATGGGGGCGACCAAATAGGGTTCCCCGCGCAATTTTTACTAATTAAACAGTTGTAGTCCCTCTTTTTTAGGCAGATTACCTCACTGTATTTATAAATACAGTCGCGCGAATACATCACAGTAGTAACGAAATTTTGTAGAATTAATGTTGTTGAGTTAAATTAGGAGTGATACATGCTAATTGATCCTCTTTCCGTTATTAAACAGCTGGATTCCCTACTTATTAGGCTAATTCCTTGACTGTATACAGTAGAGCGAATATGGCGAATACAATCAGGTAGCTTGAGGAAGTAAATATGCATATGGCAGTTATAGGAAGTTAATAGCCACTACACTATAGTGGTTTCTGAAAATTTCTCTTAATTCTTCTTTAGAAAAATGGTAGAAATGACAGCAGGTAACTACTCTAAAGGATGCTATTTATGAATTAGCAAGTCCGTCCTGAATTTTAGATTTTCCAGTTTAAATTTTTGGGACAAAAATGTTTTGAATTTTCTTGAAGTTAAAATTTTTAGATTAAAATTTTAGGACAAAATAAATACTGCCTAATTTCTAAATAGCATCATGAGAAAGGCTCTCTGTGTAGTTTCCCTCCAAAAATGGCACAACCCATCATCTTCAAGATGGTTATAATTTGCAAAATGTAACAGATGCAATCTGGAGTCAACAATTTTTTTCCAATGAACCAAAAAGAATTTCCTTCAAAGGATTTAAGATTGTGAAGATACAACTACTAGAGATTGTTATATTGAATTTACTACCTACTTTTGATGATATACAAGTGACATCAATACAACAATATCAACTTTACAAATTCTTTCTTTTTTAACAGTATATATGCTTTCTTGTTCTAATTTGAATCTGATGTCTATGCCTTAGCTAGAGGAGACAAGAGTTCTTGTAGGGGGCACGAGAGATTTTGCATAGGCAATAGGCAAGGAAACCAGCTTCTTTGGTTTGCTCACATAAGCTCTCCTTGTGAAGTTGTTGTAGTCATTGGCTTCGATCTCGTCGAGTATCTGGCGGTACAACAGCAAAGATGCCCATACCTGCGAAAGCCGAGATCATGAGAAGTGTTAATTTGGTTCGGATAGACTTCATTCAAGAATGCACATACCAAGAATCAATAAGAAAACAAGTGTTAAGTTTCAGATCAGTGAATAAACCAAAAGGAAAGAAGAGACGTTTCTCGCCCATTGCCCAATAAAAGTATAGGCCTTTACCTCTACCTAAACTACAACAACAACGACAACGACAACAACTATAAACCTAGTGTAGTCCCACAAGTGAGATCTGGGGAGGGTAGTGTGCACGCAATCCTTACTCCTACCTTAAGAAGGTAGAGAGGTTGTTTCCAGTGCCTCTACCTAAACTATGCAATGAAATTATCAAGACATACGAAGATAAAGCTGTTCTTTTCCTAGGAAGTGAAAAGCAAATAGAGGATCATAGAGAAGATTTTGGCGCAACAGTATCCAAGGCGTATCTTACTTCTGGCAAAGAGGCGAAGAGAATACTGGTGTAAATTTGGGAATAATGTTGTCTTTCCGAGCATACTAGTACAACTACTTCTAATTCAAAGTAAAATAATATCAGGTCTCTAAATCATCTAAGTTTCGGTGGCAGATAACATGGCTGATGGAATGACTTCAATCAAATCCGGATATTTCATTGACCAAGAAATACAACGGAATGGATCATTAATGTCCAAATATTTTGATATATCGCCTTCTTTTTTTAACCCTTACCATACTCCATGCAGCCAAAAAAGTTGAAAAAAGAATATACTCAAACAAGAAATCCTATTCATATAACTAAGAGTTTACGACTGCTTACAGGCCATCTACTAGCTGAGCTCAGTTGTGTCACTCCTTCCTCTGCCTCGTCGAAGAATTTTCTTGCCCTCTGAATTTGCTTCTTCATAAAGCTTCTCCATTTATCAGTCACTTTTCCAGCAAAAATGTCATCGTCGGACAGACCTGCCTGTGCTAATTCATCTTGAGGTAAGTAGACTCTTCCTCTTCTGGCACTGCAACGAAAGCAATATATAAGAACAAGGGAAGCCTTAACCAAAAAGATATCGCACTTCACTTACAAAGAGCTTTCTTTCCCTATCTGCAGGTATCCTAATTATTCCAATATTATGTTGACATAACAACAATAAACCTGATAAACAGCTCAACTAACATCTTTTGGTATGTCATAGTAGAAAATTGGACGTGCGTAAAATTGTAGGTTTGTACTTACTCTTCTCCGACATCTCTGAGTATGTTGGTTAGTTGATTTGCGATCCCTAAAGCCAAAGCTGCATTATATACACTCTCGGTTGTTGCCTTTGAATCAGGTGCAATACCCATAATTGGAACACTCATCAACCCAACCGTACCAGCAACGTAATAACAATATAGGTATAGCTCATCAAAGTTTCTGTATCTTGACTTCCTCAAGTCCATACGCATTCCTTCAATCATATCTCGGAACGGCTGCAACGTCGATTGAACAATGAGACGATTTACATGATTGAAGCAAGTGAATCAACTTATGTTAATGAAGAATGTGACATAGAACTCTGAATCAGAGAAAGATAAAAATGATAGAATTGGAAGACAAACCTGAATATCAACTGGAAACTGGGAAACAGTATCAGATAAAGCAGCATCGAGCATATCAAATGGCCGCCCACTGAAAACATCTTCCAGCCGGTCTTCCCACCTATCTAAGGCTTGTGGAGTAATATGTGATGCATTCGGGCCATCAACAAGTTCATCTGTTCTCCTGCACCATACTGTTTAAAAGAACATAATGAGAAACTTTTCAACTCAGAAGTTCGTTTATATATGCAATATCAACAATTTCATTAATATCTGTATATTAACCATGTGCTTTTTCAAAGTGGTCTTGACAATGCAAGACTAGCTAATAATTTGGAGAGAAAGATTTGTCGCTCTTTAAAATCATCTCACAGTAACGCCAGTATTACCCTCTTATGAAAACGATTCAAATCTAACTTCTAAAAATCTTCAGAAATGACCAGAAGTCTCTTATGATAAATATTCCGTCAAAAAGTTAAAGCATGCTACATCTGATACTACAGATTTGAGTTCTTATATTGCCTTTCAAAGCTCAAGTTTTACATATTACAGGTTCCCCTCAAACTCAAATTTGAGTTCTCCTCTTTGTCTCCAATTAATCATGTGTGCGTGTGTGTATCTGATACTAAATGACTAGAAACCTCACCATATATTGCCCAAATAGCCCTTCTTCTCTCTGGAGTCATTAGCATAGTTCCTGAATAACAACCAAAAACAAGATTAATTTTTGTATTCATCGATTACATAAACAGGCATATAGTCTTAATTAGCACTTAAACCAAAATTTTGGTAAACCAATAAATACATAGATGAAAGAAGCTAACCTAAGTAAAATGTCTTTGCATACTCTGCGCATACTTCACTACACCTATCATATGCTTCACTTAACAAGCTCAAATTCCCGGGGAGAGGGATCTCCGGCTTCACTTCTAAATCATCAGTAGATCTCAGCTGCCTCTTCACTAAAGCTGCTTGTTTCAATACCACATCATAAACCTTCTGTTCGGATGTCATCGTCGCCATTTCTCCCGCTGGTGTAGCCACCATCGCAGACCGTACAGAACCAAAATTCCACCTTTGTTTCACACCTCTTTTGATTCTCTCATTGCACACTAAATTCCTATGCCTCGACGAGTCAAAAACCCGGTTTCCCTCCCTTACTGAATCCAAGAATCCTGTCCCATTTGAGACCTCACAAGGTGAAACAACCCATAACAAGGCAACAGACATTCTGAACAAGAAAACCTTGGTTGTCTAAAACAATTCCAAGGTTTTTTGTCTTACTTTCTGTTTTCTGTTTCCTTCCCTCCTCTGCTTAATTTATAAGAAAATTAAATAAATTTACTCCTAGTAGATTCCCACTAGAGTCTAAATCCACTTTCAAGAAATACCCACTTCCTCTTATGTAAAAAAAGATTATAAAAAGTCCACAAAGAAAGCAAACCAACTTTTCCTAACTCAAGCAGAAAATAACCTGTTTCTTGGCTTCTGCAAAATGAGATAAACCAATCATCACAATTAACACTCAATTATAACCACTGAAGCAATAAAAATTTACAACAACAACAACAACAAAAAATCCAGTAAATCTCATAAGTGGGATTTTGGGAAGGTAGTGTGCGCGCATACCTTACCCTTAGCTTAGGGTAGAGAGACTGTTTCTGATTGACCAGGGCTTACAGAAAAATGAACAAAAAGCAATAGCAACAAGCAGTAACAACGACGGGAAGCAAGCGGAATGATCAGATTTAGTAATAGAGATCTAACACTAATAGAATACAAAGGCTACCTACTAAAAAATTGAACTTTGTAAAAAAAAAAAGAACCTACATGTGGCACAAAGAAAGGATCTTTAAGAAACTGGTTTAAATTATTGAAAGCACAAATAGTAAAAAACCTCCAATGACAGTGGAATCACATCACTTTTCAGAATAACGGGTGCTTTCTATATTTAGTCAACAAGATTATTATAAGCTCATTTGCTAACTTAGGCAAGTGCTCAATTACTATTATTATAAAGCAACAACAACAAGCACACTAACAGAACAAATAAAAAGTTAAGAAGTTAAAGAACAAACCTTAATTTTCTTGCAACAATGGCTTTTCAAAAATAGCCACTTTAATTTTCTTGTTTGCTGCTGTATACTCTTCAAGAATCAAAGGAGTTTCTTTGTTTTTCTTCTCGTTTTGATCCACATATTTTGTGGTCATTTTATAGCATTCGTTATATTTTTTTTTTTCTTTTGTGCTGATTGGAATTGAGTGATTCAGAATCCATCTGCTTCTTTTACCCATTTTCAGTTAATGTAAATTCTTTTGGTCAAAATAAGGACACGTAGATTTTTAAAATATGGTACCACTGTAAGAGCCTGTTTGGATATAAAAAATATTTCACTTTTTTTCGAAATTTTTTAATTTTTTTTCGAAATCAGTGTTTGGTCATAAAATTTTTATTTTTCACGAAGATAAATTTTAGAATTTTTTAAAAATTTGAAAAGACTCCAAAAAATTATTTTTTAAAATTTTTACTCAAATCCCTAACAAACTTCAAAAACAACCTAAAGTAATATTCATATCCAAATTCCAAATATAACTATAATTTTCAAATATCATTTTCACTTGAAAATTTTTATATATTTATTTTAAATTTTACAATTTTTATGTCGAAATGCCCACTAAGTCTTGA
This sequence comes from Nicotiana knightiana, assembly GCA_005239525.1. Taxonomy (NCBI): domain Eukaryota; kingdom Viridiplantae; phylum Streptophyta; class Magnoliopsida; order Solanales; family Solanaceae; genus Nicotiana; species Nicotiana knightiana. The sequence continues at coordinate 120,143 of ML393025.1, forward strand.
AACCCAGAGCTGACGAGTTAAAATTCAGTATTTATTGTACACAACATAATATATATTGAGCACTATTCAAATGTTAATAGTAATATTTAAAAAGTGTAATGATTTAATGGAAAAATTAAAAATGTGAACTCATTGAGTTTAAATTTTAAAATCGTTTATGAATTATGATTAATTCGGAATCCATTATATTCTCTAAGGTCAAATTTTAACCATGTTTCGAAGTAGGTCATTTTAACTTCTACTGACATTTCAGGTATAACATTTAACCTTTGAAAATTTGAGTAATCATATAAAATTGTTAGCATGAGTGTGGTCAAGATTTTTTCTGAAGGAATTTAAACAAAAAAAAAAGAAAGAAGGAAAGTAGTACTTTTGGGGCTCAAACACAAGACCACATACGAGGGAGAAATTTAAAAATAGCTAAATTTACCAGTGATCATTAAAAAAATAGCTATATTTTTAAAATTAATTAAAATATAACCACTTTTCATATAAAGATAAATTTGAACGAAAACACTATTTAAAATCCAGAAAATACTCCAGCATAATATACTGGAGTTCACACACAGGTGCTCGAATCTCCAGTATATTATGGTGAAACTTTCCGCGTGTTGGAGTTCCAGCGTAATATGCTTGAAGTTCATACACAGGTGCACCGATCTCCAATATATTATGTTGGACCGATCCATGTTACAATAAAAGAGTAGTTATTTCTCAATAATTTTACAAATATTAACTATTTTTAAATGACCAATTCGAAAACTAACCGTGCTATTTTTAACACGTTGGATAATAAGGTAGGCGGTATGCAATTGTTTAGCTTGTTGACCCGCTCATTCCGCCTAATCGGATTACCGCTCGTTAATTAAATTTGAGTGTTCACAGCCCAATCACTGGAAGATAACGTTATCAAGAAACACAAGTGCGCTGATTGCCTGAGTGTACACGTGTAGCCACGTGAGTGGATGCATAATATTCTTTCAGTTGGGAGAAATTTACCTAGTGGGTATAGCTGGTCCCTCAGATGAGAAGGTGCCAGTGTCTCCTAAATCAAGTGGCATAACACTTGTTTTTTTATCCGATAACCAATATTCGCATTCGTATCGTGTAAGATTTATTGCAGGGAAAAGTTATTTTGATCATAAACTTTTTTCTTAGACTCGAACACAAAATATATGATTAAGGATGAGTTGTACACGAACACAATGGACGTGTGATTTTATCCTTCGATAATCACCACAAATGACTTACGCTTAAGTAGTTTCAAACTAAGGGTGTCTAACGGGTGAGCCGGGTCGGGCCGGTTACATTTTTTTTTGAACCTGACGGGTTGCGGTTACGGGTTCTTACCGGTTAATTGTTAACGGGTTTAACGGGTTGGGGCTTATCCGGGTAAAAACGAACCCGTGCGGGTAGGGGTACTGTCGGGCCGGGCCGGGCCGGGCCGGGCCGGGTTAACAGTAAAAATTTTTTTTTTTGTATTTGTATTTGTTAGAACTATCGTAAAAATATAAACAAAAAAATAAACTTATAAAAATAGTGTTTGAATAAAGGATACAAATACTTTAAAATTCTTATATTTGAATATATCATTAAGAATTTACTTATAATTTGCAAGTTCAAAACTTCAAACTTGCAAATTAAAGTTTACATTTAATACTTCAAATTAAAGTTTAAACTTGTATTTATACGTCTAATAATATTAAAATAACAAACTAAAACATTAAGCATAAATGCATAATACGTCTAATAATATATATTTTTTTTTTTTAAAAAAAAAAAATTTAGCCGTTAAAACCGGGCCGGTCCGGGCCGGTTTAACCGGTAAGTGCACTGTTCACTTTGACCGGGTTGGACCGGTCCGGGTAACCGGTAGAAAAATTATAAACGGACCAACCCCCTCTAACCCCCTACCCAGCCCACCCGGCCCCCTATGAACCGAGTCGGGCCGGTTCCGGTTTTAACCGGTCTGGGCCGGACCGGTTACGGGTCAACCCCGCCCGTTAGACACCCTTATTTCAAACTACTCACATTAACAAATGATGCCTAGATTTTTTCTCACACTTACAATCTGATTGGCCAAGTTTCTTCTCAATCTAAAAATGCTTTTTACCTTTCAAAAAAGTACTTTTTCTCAATTTAAGGTATTTGGCCAAACTCTTTTGGGGGAAAAACATTTTTGGCTAGAAGCAGAAACAATTTTTTAGAAGCAGAAAAAAGTTAAGTACTTTAGAAGCAGAAAAAAATAGCTTCTCCCTAAAAGCAGAAGCAGTTTTGACTTTTCTTCCTACCAAAAATACACTTAGCAAAATATTATAGACACCAAGAAAACCTTACTTAGTTTAAAATTATTAATGAATTTTGGGATGAACTTTCATATTTATTGAATGATTTTTGATATATTTAAATTATCTTGAAAGAATAAAGTAATTTTTAATTTTATTTTTATATTTACTTAAATAAAATAAAATGTATTATTATCTTTAATAATAAATAATTTATGAATATTTATCTACTTACATAATATTAGCTATTAAACAAATCACTTCATATCCTTATTCGTAATTTGATATTTGAAAGTATATTTTGAAAAACTTGATCTAATACAAATTGTTGTTCAAAAATGATTTTTAAATTAATTAGCTAAACACAAAATATATATTTTCAAAAATATTTTTTTGAATAATATTTTTGAAAAAATTCTTCTCGAAATAAGTTGATTTTTCTAGATTGACCAGACAAACTATTAGAATCTAGGTCTTTCTCTAACACAAGAAGAATGTAGATGAGTGCAAAATTGCCTAAATTCTTATGGCAATTTCCTTTTTTTCTTCTTTTTGATCTAATATGGACAAATTACTTGTTACCTATATTAGTTGGTGAAAGATAACATTCATGAAAAATAAATGGACAAAAAAAAAGCTAATCGAACTCTCTAAAATAATATTTAAAAGGTTAATGTGGCCTAAAGTCTTTAAGCATGCAGTACACATGTTGTGTAATGGATACTAGGGATGAGATTTGGACACGTAGCACTTTGCACTTTTGTACACTTTTTCTTTATCTTTTCCTACTCTTTTGGTGGGGGATTATTTGAATGGTCCAGAAACAATGTATTCCAAATTTATATATTATTATTATATTTCTTTTCTGTTTTTTTGGAAAAATCAATATGGAATAGTTGTAATTTTGTGCTTTTGGTTGGCAGACATGGATGATAATTGCAGTTAGGTCATGAATAATTCAACGGTGGGAAATAGCAATAGCAAAGTTTTGGTTTCTCTTTCGGTATTTTGTACTTGTATTAGAATTGGATTATATTCAATTCGTGTCAGAAAATTTTATATTGGGGTAAAGAATTCGCTAATAAAAACGACTTTATTCGAGACTCAAACTCAAAATTTATGGTTAAAAATGAAGGAATACTTATCACTCCATTATAATCCTTGTTGGTTCACATTGACAATAAAAGACACAATTACATGCTAAAACTATATTGGAAAAAGTTCAAGACAATTTTTTATGAAAAATGGAGTTACTTAAATTAAATTACATGTAACGATTTACTAGCGTCTGAATCACTTAGAGAGAATTTAATACATTATTGACGACGAGAAAAATCTTTTCATAAATATTTAATTTAATCGGTTGTAAGAGATAATTTTACTATTTTCTACAAGGCAACCCATGCCTTTTATGATACTTATACACTACTAATGTAAAATATTGTTACATCGTCAAGAGTATCAACGTATAGTATGTAATTCGTGTATAAATATTAACTTAATATAATTCTTATTGTTATAAATAGAATTACATTTAAGGTTAATGTCTATATTTTAAAGAGATTTTAGGATTTGTTAGTTGGTGGCTAAACCACTTTTTCCCTATAAATACAGGGGTCCTATTCCGTTGTAATTCATTCCAAATCAATAAAAATACAATACTTTTTTCTTCTTTTATTGTTTTATAATACGTTATCAGCACGAAACTCTAACCAGTTGAGTGGAAGCTTTGGGATTGAGCATAATGATTGTCAGTTGTTCCATGAACTTCTTTTATGATTAAATTTTGGATTTAAGGTAAGTATTTTACCTCTTTTAAATTTTTCAAATTCTATAATTTGATTTTAAATACAAAAGCAAAGACAATAAACTTTGATTATAACTTTAATAGAGTTTGCAAGAAATTATAACCACCCGAAGTGATAAAAATTTTATGTCTTGCCATGATCAAATTCATGTATCATTGTGGGCAAAAAAATGGAAACTCGTCTCATTGAATTTGCTTCACAGCAATATGTGATAAGTCTGAAAGAAAATAAAATTATTACCGTGAAGGTATCAATGGATGTGGACGTGCCAATAGACAGAATTATAATCGATTGTGATATTTGTCATCGATTTGACATGAGATTTTGTAAAGCACATATAAATGATTGTGGTCCATTCATGAAGTGAATGTGACAACATCTGATTTATGAATACATATTCATTCTTGGAAGAATATGAACGTGTTTGTGGTAGTGGATATACCACACTAATCTCTAGAAAAATGTTAGAGATGAAATAAGAAAATAATTTTATTATTATGGCATGCATGGTTATTGATCACTTACATATTGTAATTATACCAAAATATTATGGTAATGTGATTATTACAGGGCAAAAGTAATAGAAGCAACATATCTTGCCTATAATGATTTTGACCATGACCATAATGATATGACTTTTTCCTTGAAAGAGATATTCATCATATGTATATTGATAAATATGATAGTACAAAATTAATTGAAAGCTTTAGAAGAGCCAATTATACTACTTTGGAGAAATAAAATTGATTATCAATAAAGTATGGTGCCGTAGTAAGTCTCAAAGAAACTTATTGAGTTTCTAAAATATTCGCAAAAGCGATTGGTTATACTGAGACTATAAATAAATGAAAGATTTAATATCTTCTATTACTACAAATTATAGCGGGGTAATATGTATGTGAAAAAAATTACCCGCTTTATTCTCCACTTTGTACTACACAAACAAAAGAATGCTACAATAAAGTAGAAGTTTATTGATATAAAAACTCATATCATACTAAACTTGGAGTTTATTGATAATTGCACACGTCATGATGTAAACTTGAAGTTTATCGATATTGATAATTTATTCGGTTGACATAATTGGTTTAGCCATGTCAGTTTAAGTATGATGTACAAAATAAAAGAGAATTCACATGGGTAAATATTAAAAAACTAGAAAGTTCTCTATGAATTCTCTTATGGTGTTTGTTCCCATTTATTAATAGACCAATTAAAATTGGGACTAATCCAATGAATGCTGAACATATCAAAGGTGAATATAAGTTCATTCACCTGCCATGTATACAACATAAGATGCATCTATGAGATGGTTACATATGCGATTGTTATTAACCCGCAACATGGTGTTTGCGTGATAACTTGCTCAATAATTTTAGTCCAATGCTTCCTTAATTTGTGCGATTATTTTTTTGTGTATGTTTCCTACTAATGCTTTGGTTGCTCTGCCTTAATCAGAACTCTTGTTGTCGATCTTTATGTCCCTCTTGAAAGTGCAACATACAGTTGTTCGTGCAAGAAAATATATTGCGGTAAATATAGTCCAATATTTAGGATGTTTGTCCTTGTTCTTTATTTGTTATATTTACAAAATATAAACATACTAAAAATTATTTTCGCACAAGTTTAAAAGGATATTCCTTAGTTTTGAGAGACGGAAGTTGAATTCAGGAATAAGAATATACTTAGAAGCACGTTGACCAATATCATAATTTTTGCTTGTATATACCAATTGTTATTGTCAAAACTTTTATATACCAATTGTGTATTATTACATAAGTTATTTGGCGTATTTAAGTTTTTTCAGTAGCATGACGGGCACATTTTACTTCAAAATAAACCTATACACAACGGAAAATCAATTTGAGCTTAGTCTATTATATATACGGTGGCACTAATATACGTAAGAAATAATAAACTTGACAAAGAACATGATTGGTAGAAGGCCATTTGGTATTAAATATTTAAGTATTCTTCTTGATGGTAATTATTCGTATCATTTTTTGCTGAGTCAAAAACAGAAAAATATTTTGTTTTTACTATATTTTGCAATAAACCTTTCATTTGGTTGATCAACATTTTTATTTCTGCTAGCTAAAATATCTTTTTTATTCTATCATGCTATCTGAACAAATTGTGTATTAATCTAATGATAGAAATATTTCTCTTATTAAATGCACGATTATTACTACAAGAACTGATAAACAATTGTTTAGGAACAACTAAATCATCTTATATTGGATGCTCTTCTTCGTTTCTGATACGACACAAGAAGGCACTGAATACTGGATCTGTTCTTACTTTATATTTCTTTGTGAGTTGAACATTTTTCATTTGAGGCTAGAAGTATAACTTTTGCAAGCTAGCTTTTACAGTCTCTGCTTTTATCAATTTTGAAACTACTGGTAGTACATGACATAAATTACCTCCAAAATTATTAATTTTCACGAACTGTTCATTAACATCCAATATATCTCTAGAACTCCACGCAATTATTTTAATCGTTTGACCGTTAGTCATAAGTGTTTCATCCCATATTATGCTTTCTTTATAAATTTAGCACCATTGCGCTTTGATATATTTGTGATGATTATTTAAATTATTTGAAGAGGTATATCAAATCTAAAGTGGGTGGCTTCACAATAAAATTATTGTTGGTAAATCACTTGCTATTATTGCTAACAGTGTCATGCCTTTTGATATGATATTTGCAAGTAATGCATGACATAGAAATATTATTTCGATTCCGCCGGAAACATCTACAAAAAATAATCCCGTTACCAGCAGAATTGACTCTTTATAATATAGTCTTGAAAACTTGTTCTTGTTTAGGATTTAGCTTTGATTCTGCTTCCTTATACACTTGTATTTGATTCTTAATAATATACTAACTTTTTTACTTTGTGTTCTAGTGCTTTTTTTATAGAATAAATTTATGTACCCTAAGATTGTTTTCTTTAACTTGAATAAGAATTTTACTCATGATGAATTTAAAAATAATTGAATTGGATTCTCTTTAAAAAAATAATTAATTAAAAGTTTTAATTATTTAGTTTTAACATAAAAAATAATTTATTTTATTTTAATTCAGATCTTAATATTAGTTCATCTCTTGTTTTGAATATTTAATCTTAATTATAATTTTATCCACCATAGATTTTATTTTCAAAGAGTAAAAGATTGAATAGACATTTTACTTTTGACCTTTATGTCTTAGAATCATTAGTTGTATTGATTCTTACCAATTATTTTTTTTCTCTTTCTCACACATTTATATTCGTAAATATTTTTTTAGTTGTTGTTTAATAATTGAGTATTTTTAATATTACACAAAAAATTGACTAAAATTTTGTTTGAGTAAAAAAATAGTTCAAATATAATATAAAAATATATTATCGTGGGGGTATTTTTTTTCTCAATTTCAACTCTTTATGCAGTCCATTTAATATTACTTTTATTTTGTCTTGGTATTGGGCAATATGAAGTGGTAATGCATTGCCAATACGGAAAATTCTTATCAAATTGATTTTATTAAACTTTCCTACATATTTTTAATAAGAATTTAATAGACAAATTTTATTAATTTTAAAAACTTAAATATTATAAATTAGCATAGAAGGTATTGTAATCCAAAAAATAGGTTATTGCAGTTATGTCATTTCCCTATGAGTTCTTCCGCTTAATATTTTAAGGCTATTTTAGTATATTAATATTGTATTTATGCTTTTATAATAATATATGTTCTCTTTTTTCGAAATAAATTTGAACCATGTAATATATTCTTAAATTAAATTAATAATAAGATATTATATTACGTTTTGGGTTTCAAAGTAGAATTTTTCGATGCAAATTCTAATTAATCGGACCTTAAAGTGGATCTGAATATCGGGTAAAAACTTAATGAAATAAATAGGCTGAGCTTCTACATAGATAACGTAACCATCACCATCTCACTTACCTCATTTGTCATATTTCTCTCTTGTTATCAATTTGAATACCAGAATTAATTTCAATTATGCTTCCTCCGTTCACAGGTATACTAGAAATAAATTTTTATTTTTACTTGTCACATTAACATAATAAAAGAAAATATTTTTTTTGTTATACTCACAATATTTATTACTCATTTCAAATTATTTTCTCAAATTCAATAAAATATACATCAATTAATATGAGTATCATGATAAATTATGCACTTTATTTATTATTTCTTACAAGGCATGAAAAGTCAAAACATACCAAGTAAAAGTGAACTGAAGAGTTTCACATTGAGCATATCGACCTGCGTGCAAAGTTGGATTCAGTTACCGGATGGTCCAGAGTCGAATTGGAAGAGGGATTTTAATTTTGGAAGCTTAAGCGGTGAGATTTGACCGGAGGTTTGACTTTTGTGTAAACGGTTTTGGAATGAGTTTTGGATAATGTCAAAAATTTCGTATGGTGATTTAAGACTTAGGCACGCGTCCGAAATTAGTTTTGGAGGCCCGTAGAGTAATTTGAGGTAACTCGGTGAAAGTTGGAAAATGGAGAAGTTTGACCACAATTGACTTTTTGGGATATCGGGGTCGGAATGGAATTCTAGAAGTTGGGATAGGTCCGTAGCATCATTTTTGACGTGTGTGCAAAATTTCAGGTCATTCAAACATGGTTTGGTTGGTTTCGGCATCGTTGGTGAATTTTAGAAGTTTAGAAAATCTTAGGCTTGAATCCGAGATTGATTCGGTGTTTTGATGTTGTTTTGGGTGTTCCAAAGGTTCGACTAAGTTCATGTATTGGTATGTGACCTATTGATGTAATTAGTTGAGGTCATGAAGGGCTCAGGATGGTTAACGGGAAGTTTGAAGTTTGGAAATGCAGCTGGTGCTGCTGTTCTGGTGTGGCCGCACCTGCGGATAGGGAATCGCAGGTGCGAGCTTCGCAGGTGCGGAAAAGAACACGCAGGTGCAAGAATAAGCGGACTAGGTAGCCTCCACAGGTGCGAATCTTTGGGGCGCACGTGCGGTCCCTGCAGAGGCGGTTTCTGGGGCGGAGGAGCGAGAAGGAGCGCAGGTGCGGTTTTTATCGCGCACCTGTGATTGCACAGATGCAGCTAAGTGGTCGCAGGTGCGGTTGTCCTGGGCAGATTATTATAAACGAGTGTTAGCCATTTTCTTCACATTTTGAGCTTTGGACTTCTGATTTGAGAGCGATTTTTGGGATTTTCAAGCTAATCGAGTGGGTAAGTGTTCTTCACCTAGAATTAATGATTTGAGGGACGAAATGGTATCAGAATTTGGTAATTTTTGTATGGTTGAACTCATATTGGAATGTGTATTCGGATTTGGTAAAATTTGACGGGTTCCGAGGTGCGGGCCCGGGGGTCGACTTTTGGATCGATTTTTATATTTTTGTAAAGATCGAAACTTTATTATTCAGAATAGTTCCTTATACGACTTATGTGTATTTTGAAGTTGTTCTAGTTGGATTTGAGCCGTCCGGAAGTCTTTTCGCCCGAGAAGTCCATTTTAGAGTACCGGGTTATCATCTTCGAGGTAAGTATCTTTCCTAACCTTGTGTGGGGGAACTACCCCTTAGGATTTGAGTCTTTTATGTTGATTGTATCCTGTGTACGCGAGGTGACGAGTGCGTACTCGGACTTATTTGTAGAAGGTTGGCCTTTTAGGATTCTTAGGTCCGTATATCCCCTGTGTATGAAGCTATAATTGCTATGACTGAGTTCCTAATTGCTAGTTTCATCTCTTCCTGCTTAGATAAGAATTACTTGCTTTTAGATTTCCTTTGTTGTTTACTTGATCTTAATTGACTTGACTGAAGATTTTACCTCTTCTATCATCATGCTATATTTTTCTTCATAAACTGCCTATTTAGCTATAATTTGTATACCTCACCCTATAATTGTTTAGCAGTAATTGGAGTATTATATGCCGGTGTCAAGTATGCCCGTGGGTCGTATATGGTGATTGATATGATCTTTCATTAGGCACTATTTAGGCCTAACTTGATGATCATACATGTTGATGGTATTTTCTTGGCATTTCCTATTGCGGAGCATTGATTCAAGTTGGGATTTATTTCATGAAGCTAATTAATTAAGCAATATTAGTTATAGTTGTTTCCCTTGCCGGGATGATATGTTTCCATTGTTGACTCCCTTGCCGGGACAGTATGGTTTCTATTATTGTTTATGATGTTGATTCCCTTGTCCGAATGCTATCATTTCATTTGTTTGGGTGAGAAAGAGTGTAAAGGACAAAGGGTGATGTCGTGCCATTGTTTATATTCATTATCATGTGAGGAAAGAGTGTAAAGCACGAAGGGTGATGTCGTCCCATTGTTTATATTCATTATCATGTGAGGAAAGAGTGTAAAGCACGAAGGGTGATGTCGTCCCATTGTTTATATTCATTATCATGTGAGGAAAGATTGTAAAGCACGAACGGTGATGCCGTGCCATTGTTTATATTCATTATCATGTGAGGAAAGAGTGTAAAGCATGAAGGTTGATGTCGTGCCATATTATTGAAATTAAAAGCACGAAGGGTGATGTCGTGCCATATTATTGAGAGTAAAATCATGGAGGGTGATGCCGTGCGTGATATTGTGAGTGAGTGCTAATGCACGAAGGGTGATGTCATGCCATACTTTTGTGAGTTCATGGCACGAAGGGTATTTCCGTGCAGGTGAGGACGAGGGACATGCATTATGATGTGATATCTGTTTCCCCGTGTATATGTATGCCCTTACTTTGAGCTGTTATTGTTGTACTTACATATTCAGTGTGACTTGTTATTATTGTCCTGTACTTGACCTTTTCTCAATTGTTGTTGCGCTGTCCATGTCTTTTACTTGCTTAATTTACGTGTTGCATATGTCAATTTCTATGGGGAGGAAGAGAGTAAAAGAACGAAGGGTGATGCCGTGCACTTGTTCCATTGGAAACTAAGTTCGAAAGACCACTACTGGGAAAGTATATTTTTAAAAACTTTTGTTTGAAGGGATTACGTTTAAAGATTTTTCTCCTGCACAATATATGTGTATATATATATATAGATCGGAGGAAGTAACTTCCAAAGGAAGTTTTCTATTTAAAATGATTATACTTTAAAGTTTTCAATATAAATTTATGGGTGAAGGGTTACCTTCGAAGAATTGGCTAAATTGTCGGAGTTGTTGATGTCACGACCCAAACTGGAGGATCATAACTAGCACCCGGGCCATACTTACCGAGCACCAACGTACATTTTATCTAACCTTCTTATTATCTTTAAGGGATAACGAGATCAATATAAATGGTAGATATGGATCATGAACATACATCACATGGGATGACAAGATTGCTAAGAAACTACATAAAATGTACGAGCTACAACGCTGCCATGAAAGACTATAGAACAAAAATTAGCCAACAAGGCATACCAAACTATACATGAGTCGACACCTGTCTATGAGCCTCTAAAGGAGCATAAGTAATGCAACATAGCCGGAACAGGGCCCCGACATACCCATAATATCTATAACAAAAATGCATACCAAGACCACGGCAAGTCCGGAGAAGAGATCTCTCCTATAACCGCTGAACTGGAAAGCCTATTGTGATGGGGGAGCTTTGTCTACCTGTCTATCAGGACCTGCAACACGACATGCAGCGTCCACAAATAAAATGATGTCAGTACGAATAAAGTACTGAGTATGTAAGGCAGGAAAGCATAAATAAGAACAATAATGTAAAGAGAGATGTAGGATATACAACCTGTAGCATGTGAGTGCTTCTAAGAGACATTAACATGAAATGCATGATACATATATACACATAATATTTTTAAACATCCACCTCTATGGGCATCATCATCATCATAGAACATTCGCCTCCGTGGGCATCATCATCATCATATCATACCCGGCGTCAAAGAGGACTCGGTAAACCCAACTGATCAGTGGTTGCACAATAGGTGTCATACCCAGCAGACTATAGCGCGGCTCGATAGAGTAAAATATATATATATATATATATATGCAAGACTCATTGGAATCATGTTCTGAATCTTCGGGGCGACGTAAGGTCGATATTCTCCGTACACATCATTAGGGCTAACTCTTCATCGAGAATCTTATAAGAATCAGGAAGTACCAACAACATTGATAACATAAGAATAAGAGAAGCAACCTTAACATCAATTGTTCCATAAGAAGGGAAACAATGTAAGTACTGCTAGCTTCTAAGAGTAGAGTATCTTTGGAAGCTCGTTCATTGCATTATGTACAATCGGAGTCGTGCAAAAGAAGGAAAGGGATAGCCTCACATACCTTGTATATACTGCCCCAACCTCAAGCTACGCAAATGTCACAACTCCTTAATCTACAATAAGAGAAACGACACTATCGTTATCGTTTAAGCGTCATAACTATTATGTATCGACCACAACCTATTTTACGATGAAACAGACAACACCTCCCCTATTTATATGACTTCACACAAGTCAAAAAAATCACCAAACAGTCCAAACAACATCAATAATAATCATATTGATCCTCCCAAAACAGTCCACACACAACCTAATCACTTCACACATAAGACGACCACCGTAGTCGTGTCAAACGACCCGGAAATGTTACAACGAACGACCAGATCACAACCCTACATATATATGGTGTTTATCCACACTCTTAATCCTCCAAGACTACACAAAATAGTAGTAAAACACTCAGCCCAACAACAACACAAAATAGTACGATACAAGTCAAATAACTCGAACTCACGGCTTCCGATCACCGTCCAGTGAGTTCTAACTATTAGGAAACATATTTATCAACATTCCTTGATATTTAAACACTTAAATACAGATATTAGACATTTATTAACTATGAAGTACCTTCCAAAACTCTAACTACAAGGAAAAAGGAGAGGCGGTATAATGAAACTTACGTCGTAAGGATCGTTTTGATGTTATTGCTTCTTGATTTCTTGCCCGGAATGATAATATTATTTGAAACCCTAGAAGATAGCTTGAGGTTATTCTTATGCGTTTTCTATGGTAGTTTTATGCTGAATAATGAAGAGAAAGCCGACCTAAGGTTTATATATATCAAGTTTGGAAAAGTCAAAGAGGTGCTTGCTTGGCACCCTAGGATTGGTCCATCTTCCAACACTTATATCTTTTTATCCTGATGTCGTATGAATGAACGGTTAAGAGTTTTGGAAACTAAATTACAAGAACTTAAATTTGGTATATTATATGTCCCAATAAGACCTCATATAGCACATGAAATGTATTTCTCAAAAAGCTCTAGTGATCCACCTACTTGTCACTTATGATGTCTGCGCAGTCTCGCGAAACTTCTAATATCTGTCTACTCCTACGTCGTATCGATGAACGGTTTAATACATTGTAAACTAGACTCATAGATATTAAATTTGGTTGGTAGATCATCCAATAATTCCAAGTATATTGATAGAAAATCTCAGTTACATTTGACCTAATTTTAAGCACATTATGAGTGTAACTTGTGAAGACCTTTGCCGACTTTTGTTCCACAACTTGCTTGACTTCAAAATGTATAACACAACTATCATAAAATAAAAATTAACTCATAGCATAACCTCCTTATCATGTAATGAACCATAGTCTCACCCTAAATTACATGTTATAACATTTCAAACTCGTCGACTTTCGACGAAACTTATTTTCTTGAATTTGTTTAGCTTCTAAGCTTTCCAACCCTCTTGGTACTCGTTATTCATGATCTTAAATATAACCTCCAATGTTACATGATTAACTTACTTTATATTCCATCAAATATAATCTTATTTCTTGAGCTTACACCAATTGACTTACGATGTACTCTCACGTACGAAAACCTGGGGTGTAACATCATTCCCCCCCTTTGGAACATTCGTCCTCGAATGTTGACTAATGAACTTTTCCATATCTTAAGCAATAACTCTTACGAATAATTTAATATTTTCTTTGCCATCTAGGGAGTTGTTCGGTGAATAAATCCAAAGGCTAGAACATTCCCCCTTTAGGCCTCTTTCTCACACCACGACTTGTGGTTGAACTCCTTTCAATGTCGTAACTATTTCTACCTTCTTTCATGCAGCCTAGACAATTATAACCTTGAATGTGCGCCAATGCGACTCTTATCTCCTTTTTTGTTTCTTGTTAGCTTTTAACCTATCTTTATGATTCACTTTGTGAAGATATATTGTACTATGACAAGCTGTCCCTCTGGGCATCTATAGGTGTACTAAAGTTCTTTGTTTGGTATTTTGTTGAACTTACGACTATTGCTATATCTTGTTTCATAGCCTCAGTTATCTATGCTTATGGTTTTACCACTAATAGGTAGGTCATACTATACCATAAATATTACTTTGGTTTATTATTATGGAGACTTGCCACCCAACTCCAGGTTTTTCTCTCACCACTTATCCTATATGTATAAATATAAGCCATTTAATGCTTCCTTATTATCGTCCATCTTAATAATGACAGCATAATCTCCTATCATACTTTGTAAATTTCATCCATTCATTGTTGATTCAACTTCATATTGATCTATAATCTACCACTGATAATTTAAAATCTCTTATGTAATATATCGTTATTAGGGCTCACGTCTCATCGGGGAACATCTGAAGTGATTTTCCTGATCCACTTAGGGACGATACTATAATGCAATAACTGTATTTCATAGCATCCCAATGTGATTCATCTTATGGGGGTATTCTAATCACGTGCAGTTCATGAAATACTTGTTCCCTAAATCATTACTGAATCAAATGTCTAAACGTCATCCTCTTATCATTTATCACAATTACACCCTTATTTTACTACCATGGTAACATTCTATCTCTTCTAAATGCTCCTAGTTTTAAACTCCTTTGAGTTCACTCATGATATACTGAGCTTTTTATAATTGTATGGAAACCATCAGCTCTCTTGTTGTGATGGGTTTAATCCTGAGGAATTACCTATTCTCGTTACCTTGTCACACACCTTTTCTTATCCTTATTCCTGCCTAGCTAAAACCTTGTTGCTCTACCATACTTTAGCTTGCGACCTACGCACATCTACTTATACTACTCGTAACCTTCCTTTCATCATGTTAGCACCATAGGTTTCCTTTCACGCTTTCTCAGTTGTCTTTAAATGTAAACAATTACTTTTCCTGGTCGTTCTGCCACTTGCTGCATGGATACTTGGCCTATCTTAGTGCCCATGCATACGGGAGTTCCCTGTAACTCATATGATCTCAATTATCAACTTTTGATTTTTTTCTTCTTCTGTTCATTAACTACGATAGGTTCCACTTTCTTATGGAGTTCATACAACATTATAGTGAGACTGTTGTTACAAGACCATTTCTACTTTAGGTCACTATGCTTATGTTGAAGCCTGCTTCCTTATTTCCTCAGCTAGTCTTTCGTTGTAGTACTTAGGGAAGAACTTCTAACTCTTATAAAGCTGAGACCTTATTACATTGTATATCCTACGGTATTTCTGATGTTCTTACTCGCTTATCATTATCCTTAGTTACTTACCTCCATGCCCTTGTGCTTGTAGGGTTTCTTCTGAATTGAAATTTCAGTTGTCTCCATTGTGGCACTCTCTTTTATTTCCGTAACACTTATATTATACCTTCTACTACCCCAACTCTTGTCTGAATATTTCTCGAGGAATACGATTTTGTATCTAAGAGACTGAAATTTCTATGCTGGGTTTCACTATGTTTATCTTGCATGATCTACTAATTTGCCTATATCCTCCTATCTACCATAACTAGGCTCTTCCTGAATCAACTACTGACTACCCATTGGTCCACTCTCATATCTTTATTTTATGTAGCGCCTCTTGGGTTATGTCCTTTGTCTTAACTTACCTCTTGTACGAGATCCTTATGTATCAAATTTTCATTCCCACTTATATATCAATATTATCGAGTGCGAAACCCTTATTGATTCTCCCCAACATCATGCTTGCATAATGTTCTGGAGTTATATTATATCTGTAGGATATGAATAAATGCAATCTTATTCCTTTCACCTTTTTACCACATTCTTCCTTTACCATTCGATATTTACCTCTTCATCTTTGGCATTTTGTTTCTACATCTTCACAGACATTACTCGCCTTGCGGTAACTCTTCTACACCAGGTATAATTGAATTTCGTACATACAAGGGTGACACGTGGTATAACTGGCACATTTAGTCCCTTAAGCTCAACTCTGCTCATAGTGCTTGCTTTAGGGAAACGTCTTCGTGAATGACCTCTAAAGGTTATTCTTCTATTGTTCATTCTATTATTGTCGAAACACTATCTTTGAAACGATGTAGACTATTACCGATTCCTTTGATCCCCAATTCATGTTCGATTTTTTTTCTTGTTTATTATCCCATACTAATTTTTATTACTTGGGGGGTCTAACTTTTCCTTATGGTAATCATGTGTGAGTCACCAACTCATTTCTCGCAATGAGGGTATGGCTTTATGGCTTACACTTTTGTATTGTCTCAAGGCCTGTCTCCTCTTTTTTTTTTTCCTTCACTTGGCTATAGACTTTATCATTTTACCATATTCTGATTTACCGCTATCACTCATTTATCACCTCTTACTCATAATGTTTCATTTAATCTCTTCTTATTCTCATGCTAATATCTTTGTCTATCGCCCTATTATAAAGACTTCAACATGACGTTCTTTCACATTTAGCTCCCCCTGCTTCATATCACTGGCTCTTCGGGATGCCTAACATTCTTTTTTTTTCTTTACTAGTGGCTGGAGTCATACTAAGGCAAATATTTATCCCTTCTAGGATCCTAGTGCCTATCTTCTGAAATTTTTGAATATTGTAGTATTCATATCTGACTGTTCTATTCTAGAGTAACCATATGGCTATATCCAAATGAGAACTATTACCATGTTCTGCACTACCCTTCAAAAATGTTAAATAATGATAACAATCTATCCACAATTTTTGGTTACTCTAATCCTAGCTGGATCCTGATATCCTATCCTTCTCTTAAATTATTTCAGTTAGCTCCCATAGGTCATAATTGAGATTGGTATGGAAAATTGTAGATATCTCTATTACCATTGAAAGTAACTAAAAATGCTTATATTTCTCTGCCAGGATTATAAATACTGATAATCTTTATTAACTAGGTACCTCGTACCATTCTTTATCTTGCTTCTTTTACTTGCTAAAACTCGTATCTACCTTCTGATTCTCTTATTTCTTTTTACCATATGGGTAGATAGATATTCTTTCCTTAGAGCTCCTTATTAAGAAACTAACACATCTTAGTACACACATGATCTGCTGAAGCCCTCACATTTACTCATCATAAACATGATGCAAAATTGAGTTCCTCTGACTCAACTCTTCCACAGACACATTGCAATCTCTTACCATCCATATTTCTAGATGTATACATCGTCGTATTATAAATAACATAGAATTGAGGAAATTGAGTTCTTACGATTGAGCTCTACCACACGATCTAGAGTAAGAAGAAAGAGTAACAGTCCTAAATGCCCTGAAGCCTCTTGCTTATAAGTGTGGTGCACAACACACCCATAAATAAGACTCTACTAGAAACGGCTCATAGACAACCCCTAGGACAGATCTGCTCTGATACCAAGTTTGTCACGACCCAAACTGCAGGATCATGACTAGCACCCGGGCCATACTTGCCGAGCACCAACGTACATTTTATCTAACCTTCTTATTATCTTTAAGGGATAACGAGATCAATATAAATGGTAGATATGGATCATGAACATACATCACATGGGATGACAAGATTGCTAAGAAACTACATAAAAGGTACGAATTACAACGCTGCCATGAAACTATACAACAAAAATTAGCCAACAAGGCATACCAAACTATACATGAGTCGACACCTGTCTATGAGCCTCTAAAGGAGCATAAGTAATGCAACATAGCCGGAATAGGGCCCCGAAATACCCATAATATCTATAACAAAAATGCATACCAAGACCACGGCAATTTCGGAGAAGGGATCTCGCCTATAACCGTTGAATTGGAAAGCCTATTGTGGTGGGGGAGCTTTGTCTACCTGTCTATCAGGACCTGCAACACGACATGCATCATCCACAAATAAAAGGACGTCAGTACGAATAAAGTACTGTGTACGTAAGGCAGAAAATCATAAATAAGAACAGTAATGTAAAGAGAGATGTAGGGGATACAACTCGTAGCATCTGAGTGCTTCTAAGAGACATTAACATGAAATGCATGATACACATATACACATAATCTTTTTAAACATCCTCCTTTGTGGGAATCATCATCATCATAGAACATTTGCCTCTGTGGGCATCATCATCATATCATACCCGGCCTCAAAGAGGACTCGGTAAACCCAACTAATCAGTGGTTTCACAATAGGTGCCATACCCGGCCGACTATAGCGCAGCTCGATAGAGTAAAATAGATACATATATATAATGCATGTAGGACTAATTAGAATCATGTTCTGAACATTTCGGAGCGACATAAGGTCGATATTCTCCGTACACATCATTAGGGCTAACTATTCATCGAGAATTTTATAAGAATCAGGAAGTACCAAAAACATTGATAACATAAGAATAAGAGAAGCAACCTTAACATCAATTGTTCCATAAGAAGGGAAACAATGTAAGTACTGCTAGCTTCTAAGAGTAGAGTATCTTTGGAAGCTCGTTCATTGCATTATGTACAATCGGAGTCGTGCAAAAGAAGGAAAGGGATAGCCTCACATATCTTGTATATACTGCCCCAAACTCAAGCTAGGCAAATGTCACAACTCCTAAATCTACAATAAGAGAAACGACACTATCGTTATCGGTTAAGCGTCATAACTATTATGTATCAACCACAACCTATTTTACGATGAAACGGACATCACCTCCCCTATTTATATGAATTCAAACAAGTCAAGACAATCACCAAACAGAACAAACAACATCAATAATAATTATATTGAGCCTCCCAAAATAGTCCACACACAGCCTAATCACTTCATACATAAGACGACCACCGTAGTCGTGTCAAACGACCCGGAAATGTTACAACGAACGACCAGATCACAAACCTACATCTATATGGTGTTTCTCCACAATATTCCTCCTCCAAAACTCCACAAAACAGTAGTAAAATACGCAGCCCAACAACAACACAAAACAGTCCGCTACAAGTCAAATAACTCGAACTCACGGCTTCCGATCACCGTCCCGTGAATTCTAACTATTAGGAAACATATTTATCAACCTTCCTTGATATTTAAACACTTAAATACAGATATCATACTTTTCTTAACTATGACGTACCTTCTAAAACTCTAACTACAAAGAAAAAGGAGAGGCGGTATAATGATACTTACGTCGTAGGGATCGTTTTGATGTTATTGCTTCTCGATTTCTTGCCCGGAATGATAATTCTCTTCGAAACCCTAGAATATATCTTGAGGTTATGTTTATGGGTGTTCTCTGATCGTTTTATGCTGAATAATAAAGATAAATTCGACCTAAGGTTTATATACATGAAGTTTGGAAAAGTCAAAGAGGTGCTTGCTTTGCACCCTAGGATTGGTCCATCTTCCACGCTTATATCTTTTTATCTTGATATCGTATGAACGAACGGTTAAGAGAGTTGGAAACAACATTGCAGGACCTTCAATTTGGTATATTATATGTCCCAATAAGACGTCATATAGCACTTGAAATGTATTGCTCAAAAAGCTCTAGTGATCCACCTACTTGTCACTTATGATGTCTGCGCAGTCTTGCGAAACTGCAAATATCTCTCTACTCCTACGTCGTATCGATGAACGGTTTAATGCATTGGAAACTAGACTCATAGATATTAAATTTGATTGGTATATCATCCAATAATTCAAAGTATATTGGGAGAAAATCTTAGTTACATTTGACCTAATTTTAAGCACATTATGAGTGTAACTTATGAAGACCTTTGCCGACTTTTGTTCCACAACTGGCTTGACTTAAAAATGTAGAACACAACTATCATACGTATAAAAATTAACTGATAGAATAACCTCCTTATCATTTAATGAACCATAGTATCACCCTAAAGTACATGTTATAACATTCCAAACTCGTCGACGTTCGACGAAACTTATTTTCTTGAATTTGTTTAGCTTCTAAGCTTTCCAACTCTCTTGGTACTCATTATTCATGATCTTAAATAGTTGTAACCTCCAATGTAAAATGATTAACTTTCTTTATATTCCATCAAATATGATCTTATTTCTGAGCTTACATCAATTGACTTACGATATACTCTCACGTACGAAAACATGGGGTGTAACAGTTGACTAAGGTTTGAGGGGGAAATTATTATAGTGCCGAGTTACTATTGTTTTTTTTACTGTGTTGTGGTTTCCGCTTTTTATTCGTACTTCCGTCCTAATATTACGATGTTCTGTTGTTATTTGCTGTATTTTCCTTCCGCTTTGTACTTGTTATGTTGTTAATTATATCGTGTAGTCATTAGACACATGTAATGTCATGTCATTCCTATACTTATGCCTATTTAGTTTATCTGACCAGTGGGTGTCTTGACTAGTCCTCGTCACTACTTCATCGGGGTTAGTCTTGATACTTACTGGGCACCACTGTGGCGTGCTCATACTAATCTTCTACGCATTTTTGTGCAGATTCCAGGATTTGCATAGCCGACCGATTGATTGTTGGTAGTGCGGTTGTTGTTGTGGAGACTCAAGGTAAAACCGCTTCAGCGTGCGTGGTTTTGGAGTCACCATCTTATGTTTCTGTTGCACTGTTGTACTTATTTCTAAACAGTGGTATTTTTATAAGTTTTAGCGTAGTTTCTCTAAACCTTATGACTTGTACTTACCGGGTTCTGGAAAAAAGTGTAAAGTGATGAAATTCAATTCAAAAAGAACTTAAACTATTCTTATATTATAATTGATGTTCGTTAATAATAGGCTTACCTAGTCCTTAAGACTTGGTGCCATCATGAAACCCAACAGAGGGAAAATCAGGCCGTGACAGGTTGGTATCATAGATCTAGGTTCATAGGTGCTACGAGTCATAAGCGAGTTTAGTAGAGTCTTGTGGAACAGTACGGAGACGTCTGTACGTATCTTCGAGAGGCTACAGAACTATTAGGACAATTTCACTTCCTTCACAGTACGGAGACGTCTGTACGTATCTTCGAGAGGCTACATAACTATTAGGACAATTTCACTTCCTTCATTCCTATTGTGCGAGTTCAATGATCTTGAAGTTTGAAATTACCGTTCCATTCTCTCACTGATGGTGAGGATACGAGATGCAGTTCCTGATGATATTACCCTCGAGGAAGATGTAGCTAGGGGCAGAGGTCGACAAGAAGCACGTACCGCAGTTAGGGCACTTGCCAGCGTAGCCGTTGAGGAGCCGCCAGTAGTTCCAGTTGGGGGACAGGTACCGAAGATGCCTGTTGTTACACCCGAACTTCAGGAGACCTGGGCACAGTTTCGAAGTATGATTGGCACATTAACTTAGGTGGGATGGATCCCTGGTGCACCAGCTACTTCACAGATCGGGAAAGGAGCTCAGACTCCCGCCGCCTACACTCTAGAGCAGCGCGATCATGTTGGTCAGATTCCAGTTGTCATGGCAGCACAACATGTGGTCCCATTTTAGCCCGTGGTTAGGGAAGCAGTGCCTGAGGAAGAACAACTTGGACTTGAGAGGTACAAGGAGTATCACCCTCCTACCTTCAGTGGATTGACGACTTGCCAGGGTTTTCTGGAGGAGGGTCACTACATTCTTCGTACTATGGGTATTGTGGAGTCGAGCGGGGTCACTTTTGTCACGTCTCAGTTCAGAGGAATGGTTTGTCAGTGGTGGTCCGGCCGAGTCAGCTTCACTTACATGGGGTCAGTTTTCAGAGATGTTCTTGAGGGAGTTTGTACCTCAGTCCCTCCAAGCTGCATGGCTGCGCCAGGGCGCTATGTCAGTATTCGAGTATGCCATCAGATTCAGTAAGTTGGCCAGATATGCATCTCACGTGGTTGTTACAGTTAGGGGACGAGTTCGTAGATTTATTGAGGGTCTCGGGCATGGTATTTGGTTCAGCATGACCTGAGAGTTGGAGGAAGATGTTTAGTTTCAGCAGGCGATGGGGATCGCTCGCCGGTTAGAGGGCATGTGGGACCGGGAGGACATGCGAGTTCAGGAGAGAGAGTACAGGGAGGCGAGGAGGCCTCATAGATCAGAGAGATCTACTGGTCCTTATTATGGAGGCAGGGTACGACACGGTAGAGGTTTGTGGGTCAGCTAGTTCAGTTGAATTACCGGCTTCGCATGGAGTTTCAGGTACTCACAGATCTCAGAGTACTCGTATGGCGTAGTTTCCACAACCATGTCAGCAGAGAGGTTGTTTTGAGTGTGGAGACACCAGTCATAGGGTGAGAGATTGTCCCAGGATTCAGGAAGGTGTGTCACAACAGGGTATTCAGGTGAGTAGAGGGCGCCCCAGAGGGGGAGGCCCGACCCATTGATGTGTTTAGTATAGTAAGCTGGAGGCCGTTGTGCCAGATATTATTATACATGTATGTTTTGATATGTTACATAGGGGCACCATTTGTATTTCATTATAGTTCTGCTAGTCAGGACGAATCCCTTATTTGTTGCTTCATTTATGAGTGAGTTTCATGCTTCGCACTCTATGTTCGTGTTTACTCCTGTTGGGAGATTCTATGAGTGGTAGCACGTGTCTATCATTGTTTTCATTCATCATTGAGAGTGGTGAGACTAGAAGTGAGTCCTTGTTGTCCATCATGGTAAGCTTTATGTGATTTTTCCTAAGTATTTTGTTTACGAGTTGTGATTTGATACTTCATCCAGATGTGAGTTAAGTGAGCGTTATGGTTTTTATCAACCAAGATGAGTTAGTGGGAGATTTCAATTGGTATGATATATTTTCGGTATGTGATTTAGAGTTAAGGACGAGGTCCTCGTGAGATTTTGTGATTCGATATGTTTGGACCAGGCTGAGTACAGCGATGAAAGTTTTTATCAGTATGGGATCCTTATGATTTGTTTATATGTTTTCATTCTTCCCTTGTTGTATAAGTTGTGGGTCAGTACTGGTAGAGAGTAGTGCATGTCGGGCTTGTTTGATAGTTCCCATTATGTGTTTCTCTTTTCATATTCAGTCATTTTCATTAAATGCTTCTTGAGTTTCATCTTGCGGGATATGTGCCCGGTAGTGTTAGTTGTGGCTGGTTATTCGGGTGTCTAATAATGAGGTTTTCGTGCTTATTGCATCATTATCATTATTATGGGGCTTGGAAACAGAGTTCTTTTAGATGTGAGGCTAATTGCCAATGCTGAGTTGATTTCGGGCAGCTATTTTGATCAAAAGTGTTATTATGAGCCTATGAGTGGTGTGCTATATCGTGTGGTCATACCTCATGGGGGTAGTCATGAGTTGATGCAGCTGGTTGAGGCTGATGCCGGATATGGATTTAGAATCGGGTCTTTTGGAAATGAGTAGAGGGTGAGAAATTGAGGTATGAGGCTTATCGGAGGTGATGGGAAGGCTATATTGTAGTTGTGATTGTGTCAATAGGCTTAAGTAGGTTGGGGTGAAGTGGGATCACCCGCGGGTGTGTGTTGGAAGAGTGCATTCAGTGATTGGATGAGTTCGAGGTAAATCTTGGCACGTTTGAGGACGAACGTTTGTTTTAAGAAGGGGAGAATGTAACGACCCGACCGGTCATTTTGAGAATTTAAGCTCCGTTCGGTGGCCTAAGGTCTTGAACGGTTTCACATTGAGCATATCGACCTGCGTGCATGGTTGGATTCAGTTACCAGATGGTCCAGAGTCGAATTGGAAGAGGGATTTTAATTTTGGAAGCTTAAGCGGTGAGATTTGACCGGAGGTTTGACTTTTGTATAAACGGTCTCAGAATGAGTTTTGGGTAATGTCAACAGCTTCGTATGGTGATTTAAGACTTAGGCGCGCGTCCGGAATTGGTTTTGGAGGCCCGTAGAGTAATTTGAGGTAACTCAGCGAAAGTTAGAAAATGGAGAATTTTGACCACAACTAATTTTTTGGGATATCGGGGTCGGAATGAAATTCTAGAAGTTGGGATAGGTCCATAGCATCATTTTTGATGTGAGTGCAAAATTTCAGGTTATTCGGACGTGGTTTGGTTGGTTTCGCATCGTTGGCGAATTTTAGAAGTTTAGAAATTCTTAGGCTTGAATCCGAGATTGATTCGGTGTTTTGATGTTGTTTTGGGTGTTCCAAAGGTTTGACTAAGTTCATGTATTGGTATGTGACCTATTGGTTTAATGGTTGAGGTCCCGAGGGGCTCAAGATGGTTTAGGATTGTTAACGGGAAGTTTGAAGTTTGGAAATGCAGCTGGTGTTGCTGTTCTGGTGTGGCCGCACCTACGGATAGGGAACCACAGATGCGAGCTTCGCAGGTGCGTAAAAGATTATGCAGGTGCGAGAATAAGCGGACTGGGCAGCCTCCGTAGGTGCGGAACTTTGGGGCGCACGTGCGGTCCCCGCAGAAGTGGTTTCTGGGGTGCAGGAGCGAGAAGGAGCGCAGGAGCGGTTTGTATCGCGCACCTGCGATTGCGCAGATACAACTAATTGGTCGCAGGTGCAGATGTCCTGGTCAGATTCTTATAAACGAGGGTTAGCCATTTTCTTCATATTTTGAGCTTTGGACTTCGGATTTGGGAGCGATTTTTGGGGATTTTCAAGCTAATCGAGTGGGTAAGTGTTCTTCACCTAGAATTATATATGTTCCATGATTTTATCTTTGTTTTTATCATTTAAGTTGTGTTTTGGGTTGAAGAAAATGTTGTTCTTTGAAGAAAATTCTTAAAACAAAAATTCATGATTTGAGGGACGAAATGGTATCGGAATTTGGTAATTTTTGTATGGTTGAACTCATATTGGAATGGGTATTCGGATTTGGTAAAATTTGACGGGTTTCGAGGTGCGGGATCGGGGGTCAAATTTTTGGTCAATTTTTATATTTTTGTAAAGATCGAAACTTTATTATTCGGAATAGTTCCTTATACGACTTATATGTGGTTTGAAGTTGTTCTAGTTGGATTTGAGCCGTCCGTAAGTCTTTTCGCCCGAGAAGTCCATTTTAGAGTACCGGGTTGTCGTTTTCGAGGTAAGTATATTACCTAACCTTGTGTGGGTGAACTACCCCTTAGGATTTGAGTCTTCTATGTTGATTGTATCCCGTGTACGCGAGGTGACGAGTGTGTACTCGGACTTATTTGTAGAAGGTTGGCCTTTTAGGATTGTTAGGTCCTTATATCCCATGCGTGTAAAGTTGTAATTGCTATGACTGAGTTCCTAATTGCTAGTTTCATCTCTTCCTGCTTAAATTAGAATTACTTGCTTTTATATTTCCTTTGTTGTTTACTTGATCTTAATTGACTTGACTGAAGATTTTACCTCTTCTATCATCATGCTATATTTTTCTTCATAAACTGCCTATTTAGCTAAAATTTGTATTACCTCGCCCTATAATTGTTTTGCAGTAATTTGAGTATTATATGTTGGTGTCAAGCATTCCCGTGGGTCGTATATTGTGATTGATATGATCTTTCATTAAGCACTACTTAGGCCTAACTTGATGATCATACATGTTGATGGTATTTTCTTATCATTTCCTATTGCGGAGCATTGATTCAAGTTGAGATTTATTTCGTGAGATAATTAATTAAGCAAGATTGGTTATCGATGTTTCCCTTGCCGGGATGATATTGTTTCCATTGTTGACTCCCTTGTTTGGACAATATGGTTTCTATTATTGTTTATGTTGTTGATTCCCTTGTCTGAATGCTATCATTTCATTTGTTTGGGTGAGAAAGAGTGTAAAGTACGAAGGGTGATGCCGTTCCATTGTTTATATTCATTATCATGTGAGGAAAGAGTGCAAAGCACGAAGGGTGATGCCGTGCCATTGTTTATATTCATTATTATATGAGGAAAGAGTGTAAAGCACGAAGGTTGATGTCGTGCCATATTATTGAAATTAAAAGCACAAAGGGTGATGTCGTGCCATATTATTGAGAGTAAAAGCACGAAGGGTGATGCTGTCACAACCCGAATCCTAACCCAGGTCGCGATGGCGCCTAACACCGTAGTCAGGCAAGCCAACATCAATCTACTGGTGAGTTTCTTTTAAATTTACCAAAACATTTCCAACACTTACTTGGTTTAGATTTTAGACATTGGGCAAAGACGAATAACTTAGACAATCTTAAGCAGAAATAGTCGTAAAAGTCATAATTTAATATTTACATCCCAAAAATAATGTCTACTAATGTGTGTGCCAGGAACTAGTGTCATAAGTCTACAGGCATACTAGTAGAGTAAAACAAAAGAAGTAATAGTCTGCCCTACTGTCTGAAAAGGAATAGATAGAAATAACAAAAGAAGGCTCCATAGTGCTGCTGAGGGTCGTCAAGAGGAGCAACTCACCGTGGATTCTAGACCAGGTATATATCAGGGACGAACTCCGCACTGACACCCAGATGCACCCGCCTCAGAACTTGTACCATTAAGTATAGAGCGTAGCATGAGTATATAAACAATATATACCCAGTAAGTATCCGGTTTAATCTCGAAGAAGTAGTGACGAGAGGTCGACGTGACATTTACTAGGGTCAAAATAATATGTTTTAAATGTAAGGCTAAGCAGGGATGGCAATCATGAATAATAATGAAGATAGCAACATCAAATATCCTTTACAATTACCTTTACGTGTCAAGTTCTCTAGCATACAAATTACCTAGTTTTCCTTTTTCATGGTATTTAACAGATATATAATCACAGAACACCCAACATCTAACAAACACATAACATGCCGTGAATGTACGACTGACACAACGCGAAAATAAATGTGCACTGCCGAAGGGTCGAACGACTCGAACCATAGATGCATCTATTACACCGCTCACGAATCGAACATGAGACGCAGTTGACATAATAGTATGGCTACCCCGCTCGCGAATCATACATGCGACGTGGGTTCCCGTATATATACATATAATTAACAGGAAATCGAGAAATTCAGTAGAGAATATACTTACAGAGAAGGTTTCAATAATATAAATTTCAGAATGTAACTTCCTAGATGTTCACTTAATAATCCAAGGATATTAGGCAACCTAAATTAACGTTTAAGATTATAGTTACGGCACATAAAGCATGCTTGTAAATCCTAAACTCCCCGACATAACATAATAGTAGCTACGCACGGACTCTCATCACTTCGTGCGTGTGTAGCCCCCCACAAATAAAGACATGCAATTATTTATATTCACCTATGGGGACGATTCCCTCTTACGAGTTTAGAAAGGAGACTTACCTCGTGTCAAGTCTACTTTCCGAGTCAAGAACGCGCCCGAAACTCCAAATTCATCGCCCAAGAACTCGAAGCTAGCCAAAAATCACATTAACAATTCAATCTATGCTCAAAATTTCATAATTCTCCTACTTAAATGGTCATTTCAACCCAAATTGGAAAATCCTAAAATATACCCCCGGGCGCACATGCTCGGATTCCGGAAATTTTGGGAGGAAATACTTACCCATAGCCTAAGGATCAATATTATATGGTTTTTGTATGATTTCGTAACAAATTTCTTGGTATATTCTTGTTTTTATCAAGACCTTAAGTTTTACTCTAATCCCATGATTTCTACTAATTTAATGTGTTACTCTACCGAAGAATTCAAGTATTAAACTCACTTCATTTTAGGAATTACTTACCTTACAGTTTCTAGGTCGAATCCCTCCTTCACCAGCTCTCCAAATCGTCCAAAATGATGAAAAGTGGTTAAAAAATAGCCAAGTCTCGCATTTAAGACGACCTCACTGCCTACAGGTTTTTTGAACCACCCGTCCCCGCAAGTCATAAATCAGTAAAAGCAACTATGGGAAGTCTAATTTAGGGGCACGGGGCCCTAGAACACAAAGCGACCAGTCGGGTTGTTACATTCTCCACCTTTTAAACAAAAATTCATCCTCGAACGGTTCTAGAATCATACCTGGTGTGCTGAATAAGTGTGGATATCTGCTCCGCACGTCCTCCTCGGACTCCCAAGTCGCCTCCTCGACTGGTTGTCCCCTCCACTGGACCTTTATGGCGGAAACCCTCTTGGACCTCTACTGGCGATCCTGCCTGTCAATGATAGCAATTGGATCCTCCACGCAACCCAACCTCTCATCTAGCTGAATGGTGCTGAAATCAACCACGTGAGAGATGTCGGTATGGTATCTCCGGAGCATGGACACATGAAAGACCAGATGAATCCTTGATAAACTGGGAGGTAGAGAAAGCTCGTAATCAACCTCCCCAACTCGTCTCAACACCTCAAATGGGCCTATAAACCTTGGGCTCAACTTTCCCTTCTTCCCAAACCTCATAATACCCTTCATCGGCGAGACCTTCAACAGAACCTTCTCGCCCTCCATAAATGATACATCACATGCCTTCTGATATGCGTAACTCTTCTGTCTGGACTGTGCTTTGTGAAGTCTCTCCTGAATCAACTTCACCTTCTCCAAGCATCCTTCACCATATCGGTGCCATATAGCTTAGCCTCTCCAGGCTCAATCCACCCGATGGGAGAACGACATCGCCGACCATACAAGGCCACAAGTGGAGCCATATCGATGCTGGACTGATAACTGTTATTATAAGCAAACTCGGCCAAAGACAAGAACTGGTCCCACTGCCCTCCAAAGTCAATCACATATGAACTGAACATGTCCTCCAATATATGAATTGTCCGCTCCGACTGCCTGTCGGTATGAGAGTGGAATGATGTGCGGAGCTCTACCCAAGTGCCTAGCTCACTCTGTACGTCTCTCCAGAAGTGCGAGGTGAGCTGAGGACCTCTATCTGATATAATGGACACAAGCACACCGTGGAACCGAACTATCTCCCGAATGTAGATCTGGGCCAACCTCTCTGAAGTATAAGTAGTAGCTACTGGAATGAAATGTGCCAACTTGGTCAACCTGTCCACAATAACCCAAACCGCATCAACCTTCCGCAAAGTCTGAGGCAATCCAACTACGAACTCCATAGTGATGCGCTCCCATTTCCACTCAGGTATATGCATCTGCTGAAGTAGGCCTCCTGGCCTCTAGTGCTCATACTTAACCTGCTGGCAATTTAAAAACCTAGCCACATACTCCACTATGTCTTTCTTCATCCGCCTCCACCAGAAATGCTGCCTCAAGTCACGATACATCTTCGTAGTACCAGGATGAATAGAATAACGTGAACCATGAGCCTTCTCTAGAATCCTCTCCCTCAGGCCATCAACCTTGGGGACACATAAGTGACCCTGAAGTCTCAGAACACCATCCTTGCTAATAGAAACCTCCTTGGCACCACCATGTACCACTGTCTCCTAGAGAGCCACCAAGTGCGGATCATCATACTGTCGAGTCTTGATCTCCCCCAATAATGAAGACTGAGCCACCACACGTGCGAGAACTCGGCTGGGCTCTGAAAAGATCCAACCTCACAAGGCGATTAGCCAAGGACTGAATGTCCAAAGCTAGAGGTCTCTCCTATGCTGAAATGAAAGCCAAACTACCCATACTCTCCGCCTTCCTGCTTAAGGCATTTGCAACCACATTCGCCTTTCCCGGATATTAAAGAATGGTGATGTCATAATCCTTCAGCAACTCAAGCCACTTAGGCTGCCTCAAATTAAGATCCCTCTGCTTGAACAAGTGCTGCAAGTTGCGGTGGTCCTGATAAACCTCACAAGGCACCCCATACAAGTAGTGACTCCAAATCTTAAGAGCATGAACAATCGCCGCCAACTCCAAGTCGTGCACAGGGTAACTTTTCTCATGAACTTTCAGCTGACGTGAAACATATGCAATAACTCGCCCCTCCTACATCAACACACATCCCAAACCAACGTGTAAAGCATCGCATAAACTGTATACATCCCCGAGCTGGAAGGCAACACTAGAACTGGTGCTGAGGTCAATGCTGTCTTGAGCTTCTGAAAGCTCGCCTCACACTCGTCGGACCATCGAAATGGGGCATTCTTCTGGGTCAATCTAGTCAGAGGGGCTGCAATGGATGAAAAACCCTCCACAAATTGGCGATAATAACCTGCCAGACCCAAGAAGCTCCTGATCTCTGTAGCTGAAGTAGGGTGTGGCGAAATTTGAACTGCCTCAATTTTCTTAGGATCCACCTTGATACCCTCTCCGGATACCACATGTCCTAAGAATGCCACAGAATCTAACCAAAACTCACACTTGGAGAACTTAGCGTACAACTTTTGTCCTTGCAAGGTCTGGAGCACAATTCTAAAATGTTGTTCGTGCTCTCCCAAGCTACGTGAGTAAATCAAAATGTCATCAATGAAGACGATGACAAAAGAATCAATATAAGGCCTGAATACCCTGTTCATCAAATCCATAAATACCGCTGGAGCATTAGTCAGGCCAAAGGACAGTACTAGGAACTCATAGTGATCATACCTCGTACGAAAGGCAGTCTTCGGGACATCCGAGTCCCGAATCTTCAACTGATGGTACCCCGATCTCAGGTCAATCTTAGAAAACACCCTAGCACCCTGAAACTGGTCAAACAAATCATCGATACGCGACAACAGGTACTTGTTCTTGATGGGGACCTTGTTCAACTAGCGGTAGTCAATACACATCCGCATAGTCCCATCCTTCTTATTCACAAATAACACTGGTGCACCCCACGGTGATACGCTCGGTCTGATAAACCCCTTAGCCAACAACTCCTCAAGCTATTCTTTCAATTCCTTCAACTCCTTCGGGGCCATACGATATGGGGGAATATATAGGCTGGGTTCCCGGATCTAAGTCAATGCAGAAATCAATGTCACGATCTAGTGGCACGCCTGGAAGGTCTGAAGGGAATACATCAGCAAACTCTCGAATTACCGGCACTGAATCAATCGTCGGGGACTCGGCGGTGGTGTCCCGCACACAAGCAAGATAAGACAAACAACCCTTCTTGACCATACGTCGAGCCTTCAGGAAATAAATAACCCGACTAGCCGCACTAACTGAGGAACCTCTCCACTCCAATCTCGACAACTCGGGCATGGATAGAGTAACAGTCTTGGCATGGCAATCTAGAATGGCATGATAGGGAGATAGCCAATCCATGCCCAGGATGACCTCAAAATTAATCATATAGAGCAACTTGAGGTCCGCTCTGGTCTCGAACCCACATAATGTAACCATAAATGACCGATATATCTGGTTCACAACCACAGAATCGCCCATAGGAGTGGACACATAAATGGGAGTTCCCAAAGACTCACGAGGAATATCCAAGAAATGAGCAAACATGGCCGATACATAAGAATAAGTGGACCCTAGATCAAATAATATCGATGCATCCCTACCACATACTGAAATAATACATGTGATCACGACATCTGAGGCCACTACATATGGTCTGGCCGGGAAAGCATAGAATCTAGTTGGAGCGCCGGATGACTGACCTCCACCGGAATGAACAGGAGCTGACTGGGCTCCCCCTGCCTAGCCTCTACCTCTAGGACGACCTCTACCAGCCGGTCCTCCACCTCTGGGTGGCCGAACCGCCGGTGCTGGAACCATAAGCTGATGACTCTGCTGCACGACCTTGCCCCGAAGTCTGGGACAAGTCCTCTTAATGTGGCCTGGATCCCCGCACTCATAACAACCTCTCGGCACCATGGCTTTCTACCCTGAAGAACTCTGAATAGCCGTAGGACGGTATGAACTCTACGGCATGGAACTGAAATAAGAACTGGAAGACTCCTGATGATCAGAATACCCGCCGGAAGAACCTTGAATGGCTGGTGGACGGTAAGAACTATCCGGCATAGCGCTGAAATAAGGCCTCGTCGGAGCACCTCGAGGAGGTGGTGGGGGTGCTGAATATGGGGGCCTACTAGGCTGGCCCCTACCGAACTGACCTCTGCCCTTGGCTGGAGCACCTCTGAAATCTCCAGAAAATCTAGCTCTCTTATCCTGCTGCCCCTGCTCTCTGCTCCTCGACCGATAACCCTCAATCCTGCGAGCAATCTCTATCACAAGCTGATAAGGAGTCACCATCTCCATCTCTCGTGCCATGTTGGCCCTAATACCTGAGTGTAACCCGGCTACAAATATCCGCACTCTCTCTGCGTCAGTAGGAAGTATCATGAGTGCATGACGAGACAGCTCAGAAAACCTAGCCTCGTAGTCGGTCACTGGCATCTGACCATGCTCCAACTGCTCAAACTGATACCGAAGCTCTTCCCTCTTAGAGGGTGGAATGTATCTGTCCAGGAATAACTGAGTGAACTGCTCCTAAGTGAGGGGAGGAGAGAAAATGTCGGTCTTCCAAGAATGTAGGATTGCCACCATCTGAGGGCCCTGCCCTCTAGCTGAAAAGTAGTGAAGTCGACTTCATGGGACTCCAGTATCCTCAGGTTGTGCAGTTTGTCCCTGCACCTATCAATAAAGTGCTAGGCATCCTCATGACGCTCACCTCCGAAGACATGAGGGTGCAGTCTGGTCCATCTGACTAATAACTTCTGCGGATCATCATCCGCAGCTGGTCTGGGCTCAAGTGCTGCTGCTGCTGCTACTGGCTGGACCCTGCCCACAAGCAGTGTACCCGGGGTCTGATAGACTGCTGCTGCATGTCCTGCGGCCTGGGCAGTAGGGGTCTGTGTCCCCCCTCCCGCCTGAGATGTGGCCGGATCTGTTAGAATTAAACCAGCCTGAGTCATGGTGTCCATGAACCGCATCATACGACCCATGACCTCCTGGAAACCTGGCGCCGTCATAAAGTCCAACGGGGCAGGATCTGTTGGGGGCACCTCGCCCTGCTCCTCAGTAATGGGATCCTCTGCTGGATCCACTAGTGGTGCAACTGGAACAGCTCTGGGACACCCTCGTCCCCTACCTCGGGCCGGTGCCCTCCCCGACCTCCGCCAAGACCTCGGATGACGGGGGTAGAGGCCCCTCCCGGGTCCGGAACATCGGCTGCGTGTGTCCTCACCATCTGTGAGAGAATAGAAGAGTGAGATTTAGTATACCATCAACTGCACGATAGAAAATGAATAAAGAAAGGTTTCCTAACACCCTATAGCCTCCCGAAGATAAATACAGACGTTTCCGTACCGGTCCGCAAGACTCTATTAGGTTTGGCCGTAACTTGTGAGACCTACGTGAACCTAGAGCTCTGATACCATGTTGTCACGACCCGAATCCTAACACATATTGCGATGGCGCCCAACACCGTTGTCAGGCAAGCCAACATCAATCTACTGGTGAGTTTCTTTTAAATTTACCAAAACATTTCCAACACTTACTTGGTTTAGATTTTAGACATTGGGCAAAGAAGAATAACTTAGACAATCTTAAGCAGAAATAGTCGTAAAAGTCATAATTTAGTATTTACATCCCAAAAATAATATCTACTAATGTGTGTGCCAGGAACTAGTGTCACAAGTCTACAGGCATACTAGTAGAGTAAAACAAAAGAAGTAATAGTCTGCCCTACTGTCTAAAAGGAATAGATAGAAATAACAAAAGAAGGCTCCATAGTGCTGCTGAGGGTCGTCAAGAGGAGAAGCTCACCGTGGAGCCTAGACCAGGTATATATCAGGGACGAACTCCGGACTGACCCAGATGCACCTGCCTCAGAACCTATACAATTAAGTACAGAGCGTAGCATGAGTACATAAATAATATGTACCCAGTAAGTATCCGGTCTAATCTAGAAGAACTAGTGATGAGAGGTCGACGTGACAATTACTAGGGTGAAAATATGTTTTAAATGTAAGGTTAAGCAGGGATGGATATCATGAATAATAATGAAGATAGGAACATCAAATATCCTTTACAATTACCTTTACGTGTCAAGTTCTCTAGCATACAAATTACCTAGTTTTCCTTTTTTCATGGTATTTAACAGATACATAATCACAGAACACCCAACATCTAACAAACACATAACATGCCGTGAATGCATGGCTGACACAACGCGAAAATAAATGTGCACTGCCGAAGGGTCGAATGGCTCGAACCATAGATGCATCTATTACACCGCTCACGAATCGAACATGCGACGCGGTTGACATAATAGTAGGGCTACCCCGCTCGCGAATCATACATGCAACGTGGGTTCCCGTATATATACACATAATTAACATGAAATCAAGAAATTCAGTAGAGAATATACTTACAGAGAAGGTTTTAATAATATAAATTTCAGAATGTAACTTCCTAGATGTTCACTTAATAATTCAAGGATATTAGACAACCTAAATTAACGTTTAAGATTATAGTTATGGAACAAAAAACATGCTTGTAAATCCTAAACTCCCCGACATAACATAATAGTAGCTACGCACAGACTCTCGTCACTTCGTGCGTGCGTATCCCCCCACAAATAAAGACATGCAATTATTTATATTCACTGATGGGGACAATTCCCTCTTAAGAGGTTAGAAAGGAGACTTACCTCGTGTCAAGCCTACTTTCTGATTCAAGAACGCGCCCGAAACTCCAAATTCATCGCCCAAGAACTCGAAGCTAGCCAAACATCACATTGACAAGTCAATCTATGCTCAAAAGTCCATAATTCTCCTACTTAAATGGTCATTTCAACCCAAATTGGAAAATCCTAAAATACACCCCCGAGCCCACATGCTCGGATTCCGGAAATTTTCGGAGGAAATACTTACCCATAGCCTAAGGGTCAATATTATATGGTTTTTGTATGATTTCGTAACAAATTTCTTGGTATATTCTTGTTTTTATCAAGACCCTAGGTTTTACTCTAATCTCATGATTTCTACTAATTTAATGTGTTAGTGTACCCAAGAATTCAAGTATTAAACTAACTTCATGGTAGGAATTACTTACCTTACAATTTCTAGGTCGAATCCTTCCTTCACCAGCTCTCCAAATCGTCCAAAATGATGAAAAGTGGTTCAAAAATGGCTAAGTCTCGCATTTAAGACGAGCTCACTGCCTACAGGTTTTTTGCACCTGCGAGAAAAATTTGCGGAAAAGAGGGAGGGGAGGTCAGTGGTCGCATCTGCGGAGCGGAGACCGCACTTTTAGCTCCGCTTCTGCAGAAAATGATCCGCACCTGCGGAACTGGGCAAAATCCCCTGGAGTCGCACCTGCAAGGCTGGGACCGCAGAAGCGGTCTCGCACCTGCGGCTATACCTCAGCAGGTGCGGTCGTACCAGATCTGGTGCACTAGCAGTCTTTTAAGGCTGGTTTTTGCCTCGCGCGATGCTCGAATGGAATCCCGGCCCACCCAAGACCCCATCCAAATATACCAACAAGTCCTAAATCATAATACGGACCCGCTCGAGCCTTCGAAACGTCCGAAACAACGCTAAATCTAAAAATCATACCCCAAAACCTATTAGATCAAACTTAAGAACTTTAAGTTCTTGAATTCACTATCACCATGCCGAAACGTACCTATACTACTCGGAATGACACCAAATTCTGCGAGCAAGTCATAAATGACATAGCGGAACTATTTTCGATCTCGAAATTCTGTTTGGACCTTGATAACATAAAAACACGTTCCAAACCTCAATTTGAACTTAAGGAAATTTTTATTTCACTATTTGGTACCGAAACGCTCCCGGGTCATCCAAAACCCGTTCCGAACACACATCCAAGTCCGAAATCATCATACGACCTACTGGAACCTTCGAATCTCGATTCCGAGGTTATTTTCCAAAAACGTTGACCGAAGTCAAACTTGACATTTAAGGCCACCTTAAGGAACTAAGTGTTCCTATACCACTCAAAACTCCTCCAAACCTCAAACCACCCGTCCCCGCAAGTCATAAATTAGTAAAAGAAACTACAGGAAGTCTAATTTAGGGGCACAGGGTCCTAGAACACAAAACGACCAGTCGGGTCGTTACAGATGCCATGTGTGATATTGTGAGTGAGTGCTAATGCACGAAGGAGGGTGATGTTGTGCCATACTTTTGTGAGTTCATAGCACGAAGGGTGTTTCCGTGCAGGTGAGGATGAGGGACATGCATTATGATGTGATATTTGTTCCCCGTGTATACGTGTGCACTTATTTTGAGTTGTTATTGTTGTACTTACATATTCAGTGTGGCTTGTTATTTTTGTCCTGTACTTGATCTTTATCTCAATTGTTGTTGCACTGTCTATGTCTTTTACTTGATTAATTTTCTTAATTTACGTGTCGTATCTGTCGATTTCTATGGGGAGGACGAGAGTAAAAGCACAAAAGGTGATGTCGTGCACTTGTTCCATTGGAACTAAGTTCGAAAGACCACTACTGGGAAAGTATATTTTTAAAAGCTTTTGTTTGAAGGGATTACGTTTAAAGATTTTTCTCCTGCACAATATATATGTGTATATATATAGATCGGAGGAAGTACCTTCCAAAAGAAGTTTTCTATTTAAAATGGTTATATTAAAGTTTTCGATATAAATTTGTGGGTGAAGGGTTACTTTTGAAGAATTGGCTAAATTGTCGGAGTTGTTGACTAAGGTTTGAGGGGGAAATTATTGCAGCGCCGAGTTACTATTATTTTTGTTACTGTGTTGTGGTTTCCGCTTTTGATTCTTACTTCAGTCCTTTCTTTTGTGTAATATTACGATGTTCCGTTATTATTTGCTGTATTTTTCTTCCGCTTTGTACTTGCTATGTTGTTAATTATATCGTGTAGTCATTAGACAGATGTCATGTCATGCCATTCCTATACTTATGCCTTTTTAGTTTATCGGACCAGTGAGTGTCTTGACTAGTCCTTGTCACTACTTCACCGGGGTTAGTCTTGATTCTTACTGGGCACCACTGTGGTGTGCTCATACTACTTTTCTGCGCATTTTTGTGCAGATTCCAGTATTTGCATAGCCGGCCGATTGATTGTTAGTAGTGCGGTTGCTGTTGTGGAGACCTCAAGGTAAAACCGCTTCAGCGTTCGCGGTTTCAGAGTCACCATCTTATGTTTCTGTTGCACTGTGTACTTATTTCTGAATAGTGGTATTTTTAGGAGTTTTAGCGTAGTTTCTCTAAAGCTTATGACTTGTACCTATCGGGTTCTGGGAAGAAGTGTAAAGTGATGAGATTTAATTCAAAAAGCACTTAAACTATTCTTGACTAGTCCTTAAGACTAGGTGTCGTCACAAAACCCAACAAAGGAAAAATCCGGCCGTGACAAGTAAGATTTACTCCGTACTACTTTCACTTATTCTTGCAAGTTTCTTTCGGTCATTTAATTTTGAAATTTATCTTTCCATTAACATTAGTTGTGAGTTGTGAGTTAAGGAACACAGATCACACTCAGGTTAGCTGATTAAAGTAACTCATGTTTGATATGCATTTTTAGATCCTCAATATGATTTTATAAATAAATACTTATATGCTTAGATAGAACTGGTAATACTAATAATAGGCTGATGACGTATTTGGTAAAAAGTGCTATAAATAAGTTTTTATTAAAATAATTGAAATGATGACCTTTAAGCTATCTAAAAAATGTAAATTTTTACAAGAATTTTTACATGAAAAAAGGATAAATGACGAAAATAAATGGAGAAAAAAGTTAGTAATTTTGTTCTGAAAAGGGTATTTCGGAAATTATAATAGATATTAGAAATAAACTAGTAAATTTTTTTATCAAATTAAAAGTACTGATAAGTTGACTTATGACTTTTGACTTATAAACACATAGATATAAGCAGTTTAAGTATTTGGCAAATGCATAAAAGTATTTATAAGTTTTTCAAACTAGCTTATAAGCTTCATAATTATATTACAGAAACATCCTCATAGTCTAACAACTTTTGTGGTTCGAAACCTATCATATATCATGAACTTACGTGTTTATTGACTTAGTACTGGAGTCAAAAATTTTAATAAGGGAATTCAACCAATATAAAAGTACTATTTCTAAAATTTGAACTTATGTTAAAGCAATTTTAACAATTTATATAATATATGTCCATTTAATTTATACTACTATTTTTGCATAATGTAATTTTTCAACAAAAGAAAATTCAATTGAACTCCTTTACCAGAGGTAGATGCAATGTATCAATATCAGGTTCAATTCAATCCAGTACTTTAACAAGGAGCATAAATTTATATATAAAAAATCATTAATATTATAGTATATAGCAATATGAACTAATAATTTTAAAAACCTGATAAATTGAACACATAAAACTTAATTTCTAGATCCGCCTCTACTCTATACTAAAGATAGTTACGCCATATTTGGAAGTTTAATACTTGCATTTCAGCTTGGCACTTAGGGTGTGTTTGGTATGAAGGAAAATCTTTTCCGGAAAATGTTTTTTAATTTTTCCATATTTGGTTGGCCTAAATATTTTGGAAAACATTTTACTCATGATGTAAATTTTTTTTTTTCAACAAAATGAGTATTTTCTTTTCATGATGTAGAAAATAGATTTTCTTTTATTTCAATAAAAAGAGTACTTTATTTTCATGTTTTAGAAAGAGTACTTTCTTTTATAACAAAAAAAATGAGTATTTCTCTTTAGTTATGGAGCACAAATTTCAACGTTATTTTTGCATAGAAAAGTAAAATAGCACATTAGTTCCTTTGAATTTGTGTGAATTTTTAGAGACTTGGAGGAAGGAGGGAGATGAAGAGAGTAGCATTAAAAAATACTTTCCTAAAAAAGTATTTTATACTCTCTAACCAAACACTAGAAAAATTTTCAGAAAATATTTTTCATTCACCAACCAAATAAAGAAAAATAAGTGATAAAACCACTCATTTAAATATTTTCCTTCTTTCCAAACACACCCTTAGAAGTAGAGATGTCCAAAACCGAACCGAACCGATGGCTTATTGGTATCGGATTATCGGGATAATGGATGAGGAATAATTTGAGATTTTATAATTAATGGCTTAACGGTTTGGGGGCGGTTTACTCATTTTTCTTATCAGGTAAATCGTAAATTCGTTAAGAATTTTTATATTTACACTTTTATTCATATGTATATAAAGTACTATTGAAACTCTAAATGACTAAATCCCTAATTTTTATTTCCTAATTCTCAATTAATTACTGAACTAATGTGCTTTTTGGTTTTACAAATTTTGGTAATATGTATATGACAGTGTGTGTAGTCTTGGTGTTGATGAAATAAGATGTATGTGTAATTGAGAATGCCCAGAATGTGCATGTGTTATGCATCTTGCATGTATTTGGAGTGTGTAAACGGTAAAAGTAAAGGTGCGAGAATATAAGGACGAAAGGAATATATGTTGGTTAATGTGCATGACAGTGTGTAGTCTTAGTATTGATCGAATGATTGTTTCAATTTTTTAATTTGGTTTAGCTGATAAGCTGCTCGATAACCACCTGATAATTGTTAATCCGATACCAATTCGCCTGTTATCTTATTGAATAGCTAGCAGATTACTATATTTATAATTCGATAATCGTTAAACCGAATTAAGTATAATTATTCGTCCGATCTGCCGGACAAGCACCCTTACTTAGAAGCAATATGTTTTTCGTCATTTTACAAGTGGTACACATTTTTTGTCATCATTCTAAGACAAAAAGTACAAAAGAAAAGGAAATGAAGAAAAGGAAATGAAGAAAAGAGAAGTTATTTTCAAATCTTTGAAATTATTTGTCAACTCCTGGTTTGGTATATTCGCATTAATAATGCATCTCTCTACTCCACTACTCCTTTCTCTACTTCACGTGACAAAGATTTACTAGCACACCAGAGGATCGAGGTTTTGTCCCTTTTGCCATCAACATCCCCTTTATTTCCTTCTCGAAAATTATTTATATTTATCT
The DNA here is from genome assembly GCA_005239525.1 of Nicotiana knightiana. NCBI lineage: Eukaryota > Viridiplantae > Streptophyta > Magnoliopsida > Solanales > Solanaceae > Nicotiana > Nicotiana knightiana. Next base: position 160,134 of record ML393025.1, read on the forward strand.
TTTTATTTTAAAAAAATTATTTACATTTAACGTTCGTTGTACTTTCTGAGCATATAGATACTACTATAGTTAATAAAGTATTCAAAGCTACACCTATTTTTAACAATAATCCAACATGGCTGGAATCAAGTTATTAAAATCCTGTGTAGCTTCACAATTGAGTGAGGTGGACGCCAAGTGACGTGCCACCTTAAAATTGTAACTCTATTTTACCTCTGCCTTCTATCTCTTCTTTCACCCCGACTCAAAGGTACCCAACACTTTCATAATCAGGGCGGATCCACCCTTATGGGTGGGATGGTATGACATCCGTTCGGTTGGTAAAATTATCATATATTTATGTATAAAAAAAATTTAAACTAGATTAAATATATGATCCTGTCACCCTCATCCGCAAACTAAACAAAGATGTCATGACTGGTAGAATTTTTTTGAAAGCTTTTCTCGTGCGTAAAATTCAAAGCTGTACATTAAAGGAAATTTTGGCACCCGCCACCTTTAAATCATAGATCTGCCTCACCATGGATGCCCAATTATTACGTTATTTTAAGATTAGTCGTTAAAGCACAGAACTTTTACAAAAATAACTGAATTAATTCAATATCCAAATTCAAATGATCAAATAAGCATCAAAAACAAAAAGGTGCATGGTAAGAACTTACGGCCAAGGTGGCGGTAGTAACTCCAATAATTAGGACAAAAACAAAAAAATACCCCAAGTCTTCTCTCCTTTTTTTCTTCAATAAGCTTTCCTCATTTTTTTACCTGCTTTTTCGTTACTCATATTTGATTGTCTTTGACAGTATTCATCGAAGAACTATAATTACTGAATAAACAGGAAAAAATTTGAAAAAAGACGAAATTTACTCTGTGTTTTGTCTATTTTTTCATCAATTTTTTTTTCTCTTGTCTATTTGTGGTGGTGCTGGTGTTGGTGGAGGTGTGGCGGCTTTAAGTGGTGGTAGAAAATCTATGTAGTAACTCGGTCAAGAACTCCCAACTAACCATCCTGTCTACTTTAGTAACACCTGACAAACAACTTTATTCCCTTTATTAACCATCCTCCTCTCAAGAATAGACTCCGGCAAAAGGCAATAGGGGCTTGAAAGGTGGAGGACTGGTGGATGGTTAATGGTAGTAGAAACCTCAAGGCACCTTTTTACTTGTGAAATATGAAGGGTTGGGTGAATCAAAACATCAACAGGCAGGAGTGACCTGTTAGAAACAACACCAATCCTCTCAACATTAAGATAAGGACCAAAATACTTCGATGCTAGTTTGTTGAAAGGTTTGATAGCAACTTAGATTTTTCTGTATGGCCGAAGCTTCAACTAAACCCAGTCACCCACCTCAAAACATATGTCAGTCATTTGCTTGTTGGCCATATCCTTCATTCTTTGTTGAGCTCTTGCAATGTGGAATTTCAGCAACTGAATCACTGCTTCTCTAGCCTCCAATGACCTATCAACCATTCAGAATTGGCTTCACCAGGAAGATAGGGTAGGTGAATGAGAGACTTTTGACCATACAAGACTTCATAGGGAGTGCATCTGATAGTCGTATGATAGGAAGTATTATATCACCATTCGGCTAAAGCCAAATAAGAAGACCACTCCGAGGCTTGTCAAAACAAAAACACCTCAAGTAGGTCTCCAAGGTTCTATTCAAGTTTTCTGTTTGTCCATCAGTTTGAGGATGGTAAATAGTGGATCTTTGCAACTGGACACCTTGTAATGTGAAGAGTTCTTGCCAGAAACTACTAAGGAAAACAGAATCTCTATCACTAGTAAAGGCGAAAGGCATGCCATGAAGTTTAAAAACATTACCCAAGAAGTATTGAGCTACAGATTGAGCTGTGTAAGGATGAGATAAAGCCATGAAGTGGCCATACTTTCTTAGTTTGTCAACTACAACCAAGATCACTTCCTTGCCATTGGAATTAAGTAAGCTCTCAATGAAATCCAAGCATATATCAGTCCAAACTCTTTCTGGAATTGGCAAGGGTTGCAATAAACCAGGAGATGCAACATCATCATATTTGTGCCTTTGACACACATCGCAGTTATTGATATATGTTCTAGTGTCTTGGTCGAGAGTTTTCCAAAACAATACGAATTGCATTCATTTAATAGTAACATCCATAACAGCGTGTCCTCCTTGAGGATTTGCATGCCACAGTTCAATAATGGTGTTCCTCAATTGCACATTGTCTGCTATCACCGGTCTACCCTTCAACCTCAACTGATTGTTGCACTAAGTATAGGACTTGTAAAGTTGTGTCTGGGGTTTAGCAATCACCATTTGCAATGCTGGATCAGTGAACCCAGTGTTTTGAATCTGAATGAACAAAGAATCATTAGGAGTTATCAGGGACATATCTAACAACCCAGCAACAGGCTTCCTAGATAAGGCATATGCAGCCTTGTTTTCCACTCCCTTCTTATATTCAATGGAGAAATCCAAGGCCATGAGCTTTGAAATACCAGCCACCTGATGTCACGACCCAAACTATCATGTCGTGATGGCGCCTATCGTGGTACTAGGCTAGCCGACTCATTAACCAAAACAACGTGATATTTCATTTCAAAGCTAATTTTCAAGCTATTTCATAGTAAAACTTCATAAAGAAACTCAAAACAAATTAAAAGTGTGTAAAGAAAAGCCCGACATGGGGTGTCACTAGTCATGAGTGTCTACAAAATCAGTCTAACAATACTAAGACTAATACAGTCCGGAAATCCACTAAAACGGCTATAGGAAGATAGGAAGGAGAAAAGCATGGCTGCGATCGCCAGGCATCTACCTTGCCAACTCCGACAGATCCGGGACGGATGAAATCAACACTCGCTAGCACGTCCAGTAATACCTGGATCTGCACATAAGGTGCAGGGGATAACATGAGTACGCCAACTCAGTAAGTAACAACCAAAAATAAAGGTTGAGCAGTAGTGACGAGCAGTAAAACACATAAAGTCCACATTATGAATTCTCAGTAAAGTACAACATGCTTTCAAATCAGTATTTGAGTTAAATCATCTCGTATAGAAAACCAGTTCCGGTGAAAATCATTTAAAGATATTTTTCAACAGTTTCAATAGAGGCTCATTGCAAAAGAGAGTGAAATATGATGAAATCATAAACAACCTTTCGGGCAAAACATCACTCATATACAGCCCCTCAGGCAAGCCTCACAATCACTCGTAACAGCCCCTCGGCCATACCTTGCAATCACTCGTAAAAGCCCCTCAGGCATATCTCACCATCACTCATGCCTCCCAGTCACTCAACACTCGGCACTCGGCACTCGGCACTCGTCACTCACACTCAGTAGGTACATGCGCTCATTGGGGTGTGTACAATCTCCGGAGGGGATCCTTCAGCCCAAGCGCTATATCAAGCCAAATCATGGCATAAATCATTCAGGCCCTCGGCCTATATCAGACATGCATGTTGCGACGTGCAGCCCGATCCCATAAATATCCTCCCAAAATCAGGCCCTCGGCCTCACTCAATCATAAACCTCACAAGCCACTCGGGCTTTCAGTAAAACATGGGTCTCAGCCCAAAACATCATTTATATGCATCAAAATAGAGTAATAAAACTGAGTTATGCAGTAAACATGTTTAATCATGACTAAGTATAGATTTCCAATCGAAAACAGTAAGAGGATAGTAAGAAAAAGGCCTCTGAGGGTCCATACAGTACTAGCACAAGGCCCAAAAATGGCATTCGCCCCAATTTACAGAAACTCTTTCTAAAACACGAAGATATTTCACAGTTTCAACAAAATACGCAACTATACAGTTGCTATGGGACGGATCAAGTCACAATCTCAAACGGTGCACGCCCACACGCCCGTCACCTAGCATGTGTGTCACCCCAAAAGAGTAAAATGATACGAAAATTTGGGGTTTAATACCTTCAGGACTAGATTTACAATAGTTACTTACCTCAAACCGGTCAAATCTCTAACCCGCGATGCTCTTGCCTCTCGACTCGGCTCCAAATGCTCTGAATCTATTCAAAATCAATATATTACCATCAATATACGCTAATGGAATGAATTCTACAAGAAAAATTATCAAATTGGCCCAAAATCTCGAGTTCGGCTCAAACCTGGCCCCGAACTCACGTCTCGAAATCCAACAAAATTTACAAAACTAGAAAGCCCATTCACTCACTAGTCCAACCATACCACATTTATCAAAATCCGACCTCATCTGGTCCCTCAAATTCCCAAATCAAACTCTCAAATTTCCAATCCCTAATCCCCTTACTTTCATCCCTATTTTCTACTAATTACATGCTTAAAAGACTGAAAATTACCATAATCACGAGTATTAGGCTCAAGTAACTTACCTCAATGAAAACCCCCTTGAATCCCTCCTCAAAACTCTCCAAAAAGCTTCAAATTCGAATAGAAATGGTGAAGAATACCCAAAAATTCACAAAGTATGCAATATATACCTTCTGCCTAGGTTTTTCGCACATGTGGCCTATTCCTCGCACCCGTGCGACCGCACCTGCGCTCCAAGACTCTACACCTGCGAAATCCACTTATCCACCCAGACTCCGCACCTGCGGCCATGCCTCGCACCTACGGGCTCGCAGGTGCGACCAAACCTGTGCACCTGCGCTCAACCCCCAGATTCCCATTTTTCGCATCTGCAATCATTCCACCGCGCCTACGACCCTCTCATCTGCGCTCCCCCTTCCGCAGGTGCGAAAACACCAGAACAGTTCACAACAATTATTTCAGCAGTTCACAACACCAAAACCAATTCGCTAACCATCCGAAACACACCCGAGACCCTCGGGACTTCAACCAATAATACCAACGAGTCACATAACAAGACACGAACTAAGTCGAGCCTTCAGAACACCTAAAACAACGTCAAAACACCATATCGACCTCGGATTCAAGCCTAAGAACTTCTAAACTTCTAATTTACGCAAACGACGTCGAAACCTACCAAACCTCATCCAATATATTCTTAAATTTTGCAGACACATCACAAATGACACTACGAACCTATTCCAACTCTCGGAATTCCATTCCGACTCCGATATCAAATTTTCCACTGCCAACTGGATATTGCCAAATTTCCAACTTCGCCAATTCAAGCCTAATTCTACCACTGACCTCCAAATTACATTTCGGACACACTCGTAAGTCCAAAATCACCTAATAGAGCTAACCGAACCATAAAAATCAAAATCCGAGATCGTTTACTTATAAGTCAACATCCGGTTGACTTTTTCAACTTAAACTTCTAAATACGAGACTAAGTATCTCATTCCACTCAGAAATCACTCCGGGATCCGAACCAACCAATCTGATGCAACACAATAAAGCTGAATAACACATAAAGAAACAGAAATGGGGAAAACAGGGCTATAACTCTCGGAATGACCGGCCGGGTCGTTGCATTCTCCCCATCTTAAACAAACGTTCATCCTCGAATGAGTCTAGAAACATACCTGGAGTCTGAAATAGGTGTGGATATCTGCTCCGCATCTCCCGCTCGGTCTCCCAGGTGGCTTCCTCCACAGGCTTCCCTCTCACTGCACCTTCACTGAAGTTATGACCTTTGACCTAAAATTTTGAATCTTCCAATCACAAATAGCCACCGGCTCTACATCATAAGTCATATCACCCTCCAACTAAACAATGTTGAAGTCCAAAACATGGGACAGATCGCCAACATACTTTCAAAGCATGGAAACATGAAATACCGGATGCACACTCGACAAACCAAGTGGTAAGGCAAGCTTATAAGACACTTCCCCTATCCTCTGAAGCACCTCAAAAGGCCCAATGAACCAGGGGCTCAACTTGCCCCTCCTCCCAAACCTCATAACACCCTTCATGGGTGATACCTTCAGCAAGACCTTCTCCCCAACCATAAATGACACATCACGGACCTTCCTGTCCGCATAGTTCTTCTGCCTAGACTGCACTGTGTGAAGCCGCTCCTCAATCAATTTCACCTTATCTAAATCATTCTGAACCAAGTCTGTACCCAAGAGTCTAGCCTCACCCGTCTCAAACCATCCAACCGGAGATCTACACCTCCTCCCATATAAAGCCTCATATGGATCCTTCTGAATACTCGACTGATAACTGTTGTTATATGCAAACCCTGCGAGTGGCAGAAACTGGTCCCATAAACCCCAAAAGTCGATAACAGAAGCGCGTAACATGTCCTCCAAAATCTAAATAGTGCACTCAGACTACCCATCCGTCTGAGGGTGAAAACCTGTGCTCAACTCAACCTGAGTACCCAACTCTCGCTGCACGGCCCTCCAAAACTGCGATGTGAACTGAGTAGCTCTATCAGAAATGATGGAAACTGGGACACCATGCAGGCGAACAATCTCTCGAATATAGATCTCCACTAACCGTTCCGAAGTGTAGGTAGTACCAACAGGAATGAAGTGCGCGAACTTGGTCAGCCGATCCACAATAACCCAAATAGCATCGAACTTCCTCGAAGTCCATGGGAGCCCAACTACAAAGTCCATGGTGATCCGCTCCCGCTTCCACTCTGGAATATCCAATCTCTGAAGAAAGCCACCCAGTCTTTGATGCTCATACTTAACCTGCTGACAGTTGAGACACTGAGCTACAAACCCAACTATATCCTTCTTCCATCGCCTTCACCAATAGTGTTGTCTCACATCCTGCTACATCTTCGTGGCACCCGGATGGATGGAATACCACGAACTATAGGCCTCCTCAAGAATAAACTCACGATGCCCATATAAATTAGGCACACATATCAGTTCCTGCATCCTCAACACACCGTCATCACCAATAGTCACATCCCTAGAATCACCCCCCCGAACCCTGCCCTGAAGAACGAGCAAGTGAGGGTCATCATACTGACACTCCCTAATACGGTCGAAAAGAGAAGACCTGGAAACCACGCAGGCCAATACCCGGCTAGGCTCCGAAATATTCAATCTCACAAGTTGGCCTGCTAAGGCATGAACATCCATGCCAACGGTCTCTCTGCTGCTGGAAGATATGCTAAACTCCCCAAACTCTCTGCCCAGCGACTCAAAGCAACGGCCACCACATTGGCCTTCCCTGGATGGTATAAATAGTGATATCATAGTCTTTAAGAAGCTCCAACCACCTTCGTTGACGTAAATTATGATCCTTCTGCTTAAATAGATGTTGCAGACTCCGGTGATCAGTATAAATCTCACAATGAACCCCATACATATAATGACGCCAAATCTTCAAGGCGTGAACCATGGTTGCTAACTTAAGATCATGCACCAGATAATTCTTCTCATGGGTCTTCAACTGGAGTGAGGCGTAGGCAATCACCCTACCCTCCTGCATCAAAAAACAACCAATGCCTATCCTCGAGGCATCACAATACACGGTATAATAACCTGAAGCTGATGGCAAAACTAACACTGGAGTTGTGGTCAAAGCAGTCTTGAGCTTCTGAAAGCTCTCTCCACACTCGTCCGACCACCTGAATGGGGCACCCTTTTTGGGTCAATTTGGTCAAGGGCGAAACGATAGATGAAAATCCCTCCACAAAGCGACGGTAATAACCCGCCAAACCAAGGAAACTCTTAATATCTGTAGCTGAGGACGGTCTAGGCCAACTCTGCACCGCCTCTATCTTCTTCGGATCCACCTGAATACCCTCACTGGACACCACATGCCTCAAGAATTCTAGCGAACCAAGCCAAAACTCACAATTGAAGAACTTTGCATAAAGCTTCTCCTCCCTCAATATCCGTAATACAATCCTCAAATGTTGAGCATGCTCCTCTTAGCTACGAGAGTACACCAGGATGTCATTAATGAATACAATAACGAAGGATTTCAAATATTGCTGGAATACACTGTTCATCAAATGCATGAACACTGTTGGGGAATTGGTCAGCCCAAAAGACATCACCAAGAACTCATAATGGCCATAACGGGTCCTGAAAGCTGTCTTAAGAATGTCTGAATCCCGAATCTTCAGCTGATGATACCCGAACCTCAAATCGATCTTAGAGAACACCCTCGCTCCCTGAAGCTGGTCAAATAAATCATCAATACGAGGAAAAGGATACTTGTTCTTGACTGTGACCTTGTTCAACTGCCTGTAATCTATACACATTCTCATGGAACCATCTTTTTTCTTCACAAATAGAACCGGTGCACCCCAAGGTGACACACTAGGCCGAATAAACCCCTTATCTAGGAGTTCCTGAAGTTGTTCTTTCAATTCCTTCAACTCTTCCGGTGCCATACGATATGGTGGGATAAAGATGGGCTGAGTGCCCGACACCAAATCAATACCAAAGTCAATATCCCTGTCAGGCAGCATGCTCGACAGGTTTGCAGGAAATACATCAAGAAAATCATAGACCGCTGGAACAGAATCAATAGTAGGAGTCTCTGCACTACTATCCCTCACAAAATCCAAATAAGATAGGCAACCCTTCTCAACCATACGCTGAGCCTTCAAGTAGAAAATCACCCTACTCGGTACATAATCTATAGAACTGCTCCACTCAACCCTCAGGAATCCCGGCATCGCTAAGGTCATGGTCTTAGCATGACAATCTAGAATAGCATGACATAGAGATAACCAATCCATGACCAATATCACATCAAAGTCTACCATAATGAGCAACAATAGATCCACTCGGGCCTCCGGACCCCCAATAGACACCACACATGACCAATACACACGGTCCACAACAATAGTATCGCCCACAGGAGTAGATATATGAACAAATGAAACTAAAGACTCACAGGGTTGTCGCGCCCCTTTTTCTCATGAAATTAGGTTTCAGCATGTGACAACTTTTATAAGGAATGGTATTAAAAGAGAGAGTTTCCACCTAACGGATTAAGGTGCGTTAGGGCACCTATTTGCAGATAACTCTGGATTAACCAGTTTGCATCACCAAAGATCAGGTAAGGGCTCAAATTACCCTGAGGAGAAGGTGTTAGGCACTCCTCAAGGTCCACAACGGCGGGTCCCGGTCGAACTCGAATTATATAAATTAGTCTAAGAGAAGAGAAGAAATTTGGACAAACAAATAAAATAATTAATTTTAAACAAAGGTGGGTGGTCCAATGTTTTTTAGCCTAAAGGATCACATAGTGCAACATAAATAATACTTCATAACTCCCTCAAGATGTGTTACTCATATTATTTAGTGGGCAGAGACTATCATCTCCTGCTATCTGATTACTATCTTTAAGTTATTTACCTAAAGTGCACTAGTCAATCCTAAGTCGTACGCTATGCGTGCACTACCCGTCTCATGCCTATGGTCCAGGAGGCATTTGGACCTCTATTTCAGGGTGGTTCTAGACTTTAACTCAGGTTTCTTAAAAGGGAAAATACTAGGCGATATACAAAACATTTTGGATTTTCACATATAAGCAAATAAGGTCTCAAGTTAGCCTCCGCACTTAGACAACAAATGCACGTGAAACTGATTAACATTGACAATTGCGGATTTGCACCTGTTAAGGTTGTAGAAACCTATAGGCAGGATTTCAATGTGATACTGAATTAATGAGCAGACAGTTTATACGCAGAATCCATTCTTAATATGCTTTCCAAAAACCTACATAATTTGTCTACTAATTTTAAGCATAAGGGGAATAAATCTACATGCATGATGTCTAAGTGTTCTACGCAATAATGAATAGTGGTAATCACAGAAGAATATTTGGAATTACTTATCATGTTTTCTAGTGATGATAACGACACAATGTTGAAAATTCCTGAATAAACGAGAAAGATGATAATTAAACTGGTTCAGACCTACAGGCATGATTTCTAGAATTAAAGCTGATTTTAGATCATATAGACATGATTTCTATAATTTGTGAATAGGATAGCATGTAAACAGAATCCGGCACGCACATTGAATCATACAATTCCCTATAGGCATGGTTTCTAACAAGCAGAAATAGAAAACAATTGAACCAAGTGATGAACCTATAGGCAGGATTGCTAACGTATAATGATTGAACATAACAGAATACCTATAGTCATGGTTTATAACACATGACAACTGAACACATTATTGAACCTGTAGGCAGGATTTCTACCCAATTTAATGCAAGTATAATATAAAAATCCCTTTCCCAATTTCACTAATACCCCAAAATGTTATTACAATAATTATGACAGACCCATAATGAATAACATAAATTACCGAGTAGAATAGCTATAGGGAGCCTACAGTAGGACCAAAATACACCTGGACATGCGATGCCTTCATTCTCACAATTCACAATAGCCTCAAAGTTACATACGCATAGACATAAAGCAGCCAGGAATTGAGTGATTCACCCAGTGAGCACAAGACAGAGTTGAGCATATAGAACCAAGGCCCTAGTGTGTCAGAGTTCCCAAGGGCTTCAAGAACCCAGGGCAGTGCTCACACTAAGGTGGTTAACAAAGACAGTTCAGAGGAAGGATTGGGGACCGGATCCTAGTGTGTCAGAGTTCACGAGGGTCTTAGATGAACCCTGAGCAGTGCTCACACTAGGGAGGCCAAAGGACAGAACCTAGATAGCCTTGACTTGCAGCCGGCTAAGAATGAGATTCAAAAGAGATTGGGTGACAGGGAAAGAAAGGACAAAATTGAGAAAACAAGATTTAGAGATTTAAACAGACATGACCAAATTGAGTTAACAAACAGATACTTCAACAAATCATAGAACTTAGAGAAAAGCAAGCTTAATGAAAATGATAAACAGGCTCCACATTATAGCACAACAGCAATCACATACTAAAGAAAAGTTGGTAAAGAACATGTTTGCAGATTTGGCAAGATCATAGGTGTAGAATAAGTTAAAAACATGGCTGAATTAGGCTGAGTACATAACCTAGTATTATTGTCAAGAAAAATAGGACAGCATTGTGATGAGTCAAATAATCATAGAAGGGGAAGGGCATCATGCTAGTAGAGGGGTGAAATTACAGTCACAAATTAAGACATCTATACAAACTATTCTTCAATGTAGCAGGTAACATTGTCATAGTGGTCTAACAAAAGATGATCCAGTTTGTATCAAAGGATAAAGCAGTTTTTCGAACATGATGGAAAACAAACCATTCAGATGCAAGTAGGTTAAAAAGAAAATATTTTGGAATCAATTAGAGGTAATTTAGGGCACAAATCAAGGATTCAGTAAATCAGGGAAACACACAAAATTATTCGGAATATTTAAGCAAAACAAATAATACCAAGAATACAAAATCGTTCAAAATATTTAAGACCGGCATTAAAGTAAACATTAGGGAAATACAAATAATATCAAAACACAAAATCATTTAGAATATTTAGGCAAATATTAAAGTAAAAATTAGGGAAACATAAGGAAAGAGAGTAATCGAACACAGAAAAGGAAAAATTCATCAGAGTTAGTAAGAAAAAGGGAAAAGTTTCAAACCCTAGTTTTAGGGAAAGTGTGAAATCAGCGGGATATACAAGAATAAAGTAAAAATCACATAGAATAGGATGAATAGAGGCAGAATAGCGTTAAAAATTAGAAAATCGGACCTATTTTGGTTCAATTGAAAAGGTTTGAAAACCCTAATTTGGGGTAGGTAAGAATCATCTATGGAAAATATTCGTTACTCATAAAGAATCGATGATGAACATAGACAGAATAGCCACAGAAATCAGAGATTTGAATCGATTTGGTTCGATTTTGGCGAGTTTTGCCTGCCATGTTAGGCAAGCAACTTGGTAACATCATAGACGAGGAACCAGTAGTGAGGGGAGGTAAATAAGGAAAGAGAATCCATGGTGGATTCCATTTTTGGACCAGATTTGGAGGATTGAGAGAGACGGCGGCTAGGGTTCATGAGATGTGAGAGACAAGAGGATTCAAGGGCGGCGGGGTGGTGAGGATTGATTAGGGTTAGGGGTTTGGGAATAGTTAAAGAGGAGGGTGTAACATGGACCGTTGATCTCAAAGATCAACGACCGCGATTTGAAGGGGTTTTAGGTCGGGTGGTTTAAACGGGTATGAGGTTGGAGTAATAGGTCTTGTGACAGGGTGTAATTGGGCTAGTGTAAGGGTATTGGGCTAGTGTATTGGGTAGTTATAGGTCCGAAAAATAGGAGGAATTTAGGACTAGATTTTAAATGCCCAATTTTAATCAAATAAATAATTTATAAAAATAATAAACATATAGCAAAATATCATTTGCGCCTAAAAATGATTAAAAAAATTACTTAACATTATAAAAATATAAAAATTTAATTTTTTACAAAAATAATGTAATTATGTATGCGTATGGGTTATTATTGAGAAAATATACAATTTAGCCAAAAATACAATTGCAATTATAAGAAATGCACTGAAAATATTTAAGACATAATATTGATATAAATGACACATTTAGGTGATCCAATCATCGTAAAAATAATTTGGAAGGTGATTATTAGATATTTATATAATAAAATACATAAATAAATTAGTTTAAAGTCTTTAAAATTATGGAAAATTATAAAAGATACTTTTATAAATCAAATAATGATGCATATGCATTATTTTGAAAGTGTATATATATATATATATATATATATATATATATATTTGGAAAATATGAGGGAAAAATTGGGTATCAACGGCTGCCCCTCTTTACCCGGGAAGGATGAAAGAGTTATCGGGTAAAGAAATGATGATTGATTTTGACCGAATGAGGTGATTTAGAAAGATATACGACGGACCCTGATTTCTGAGCTGCCTACATATCCCTGGTTTTACAGGAATCAGGCCATGTGTAGTTCTGGATCCAACGGTGGAATAAACCGATGAAGTTATTGTAAGAACAAACAAGATATTTTGGACAGGACAATATCGGTATTGGGAATGGTTGTATCTAGGAATGGTTATGGATATTCGATTGATTATTGTATGGAAATGGGTAACGGATGGTGATCGGTTACATTTGAAATAGTTGCAAGATATGAACGTTGAATGAGAACTGGAGCGAAGATTGCTCCCGTTAGGAGAACGGTTACTTCTCAGATCACCTGCAAATTTCAAATACGATGCACACAAATACATATATATTATTGCATGAATTTAAACATGATGCAAATTCCCTTTGGACCATGGAGATCGTCTTTGGACGATGAGGATGATGTCCTTAGACCATGACGTCCCGGGCCATGAATTGTGAGATAGGGGATTCGTAGGCCATGAAATGATGTTCTCGGGCCATGAGGATGGTGCCCTTGAACTATGATGCCCTTGCATAATGATGTGCAATATTGAGAGATCCTCAGGCCATGGCATGGTGTCTTCCGGCTATGAGGATGGTGCCTTCGGAAAAATTGTCTATGTTTCAGCCCATGAGATGCAAAGACATGATTCTCGATATGAAACAAGATAGATCTTAGTCTTGTGTAAGATCGGGGGCAGAGCTTAGCCCTGAGATAAGAGAATAATGCAAGGTTTTGAACAGCGCAAGATTTGTGATTATACAAGGAGAGACAATGCTTAGTCTCATGCAAGATTGGAGACAATTCTTAGTCTCATGCAATGGGAAGGCAGAGCTTAGCCTTATACAGTCGAGGAGGCAGATCTTAGCCTCATGCAAGATTGGAGACAATTCTTAGTCTCGTGTGATTGGAAGGCAGAGCTTAGCCTTATGCATTTGAGGAGACATGGTTTAGTCTCATGCAAGGATGGAGACTAGGCTTAGTCTCATGCAATAGGAAAGGAAGAGCTTAGCCTTATGCAGTTAAGGAGACAGGGCTTAGTCTCACACAAGGTGGAGACTGAGCTTAGTCTCATGCAATGGGAAAGGCAGAGCATAGCCATATGCAGTTGAGGAGGCAGGGCTTAACATCATGCAAGGATGGAGACTAGGCTTAGTCTCATGCAATAGGAAAGGCAGAGCTTAGCCTTATGCAATTAAGGAGGCAGATCTTAGCCTCATGTAAGGTGGAGACTGAGCTTAGTCTCATGCAATGGGAAGGCAGAGCTTAGCCTTATGCAATTAAGGAGGCATGGCTTAGCCTCATGCAATATTTGAGACAATGCTTAGTCTCATGCAATGAAAAGATAGTAGGTAGGAACATAGTATTTCTTTGATGGAGATATATTTGCGCTTAGCAGCTTTTGTCGCTATGAAGACAGTGATTCTAAGATGCGCACGTACTTGCGGCTATTCCTTGTTCCTGCATCCAAAGGAAAATTATGAGTTTTACGGGGAGGTTGGTTCGTGCCTTCGCCTGCTTGCTTTGATTTACTCCGCATTGAAATCCCGCTCGAGTTATCATGGGTAGCATCCGACTAAAAATAATGTTTTTGAAAAATATGCGTGCACAGTTATATAAAACACAATAATATGCAATATTAAATAAATTAGATGAACCATTAATTGTAACATTATCAGAGACATTGTGACCTCCTCATCTCCTCAAAATTCTGCCTCGGTTATTCAGACGATTTTCTAGTTGTTCCGCATACTATGTCGTTGGCTAAACTTGATCCAGAATTTTGAGGGTCCTCTTCAAAATTCTTTCCCAGTTTCTGATTGTGGGGAAAATGAAAATTTTATTGAATTGTGAACGAACCCACAGGGCTACCTACGTATCCCTTCTTAAACGGGAATCAGGTCAAGCGTAGTTCAGTTATATCAAATGAAGGTGCAATGGGAAAGGCAGAGCTTAGCCTTATGCAGTTGAGGAGGCAGGCTTAACATCATGCAAGGATGGAGACTGGGCTTAGTCTCATGCAATAGGAAAGGCAGAGCTTAGCCTTATGCAATTAGGAGGCAGGGCTTAGCATCATGCAAGGTGGAGACTGAGCTTAGTCTCATGCAATGGGAAGGCAGAGCTTAGCCTTATGCAATTAAGGAGGCAGGGCTTAGCCTCATGCAAGATTCGAGACAATGCTTAGTCTCATGCAATGAACAGATAGTAGGTAGGAACATAGTATTTCTTTGATGGAGATATATTTGCGCTTAGTAGCTTTTGTCGCTATCAAGACAGTGATTCTAAGATGCGCACGTACTTGCGGCTATTCCTTGTTCCTGCATCCAAAGGAAAATTGTGAGTTTTACATGAAGGTTGGTTCGTGCCTTCGCCTGCTTGCTTTGCTTTACTCCGCATTGAAATCCCGCTTGAGTTACCATGGGTAGCATCCGGCTAAAAATAATGTTTTTGAAAAACATGCGTGCATAGTTATATAAAACACAGTAATATGCAATATTAAATAAATTAGATGAACTAGTAACTGTGACATTATCAGGGACATTGTGACCTCCTCATGTCCTCAAAATTCCGCCTCGGTTATTTAGACGATTTTCTAGTTGTTCCGCATACTATGTCGTTGGCTGAACTTGCTCCGAAATTTTGAGGGTCCTCTTCAAAATTCTTTCCCAGTTTCTGATTGTGGGGAAAATGAAAATTTTATTGAATTGTGACCGAACCCACAAGGCTGCCTGCGTATCCCCTCTTAAATGGGAATCAGGTCAAGCGTAGTTCAGTCATATCAAATGAAGGTGCAATGGGAAAGGCAGAGCTTAGCCTTATGCAGTTGAGGAGGCAAGGCTTAACATCATGCAAGGATGGAGACTGGGCTTAGTCTCATGCAATAGGAAAGGCAGAGCTTAGCCGTATGCAATTAAGGAGGCAGGGCTTAGCCTTATGCAAGGTGGAGACTGAGCTTAGTATCATGCAATGGGAAGGCATAGATTAGCCTTATGCAATTAAGGAGGCAGGGCTTAGCCTCATGCAATATTTGAGAAAATGCGTAGTCTCATGCAATGAACAGATAGTAGGTAGGAACATAGTATTTCTTTGATGGAGATATATTTGCGCTTAGCAGCTTTTGTCACTATAAAGACAGTGATTCTAAGATGCGCACGTACTTGCGGCTATTCCTCGTTCCTGCATCCAAAGGAAAATTGTGAGTTTTACGTGGAGGTTGGTTTGTGCCTTCGCCTGCTTGCTTTTCTTTACTCCGCATTGAAATCCCACTCGAGTTACCATGGGTAGCATCTGACTAAAAATAATGTGTTTGAAAAACATGCGTGCATAGTTATATAAAACACAGTAATATGCAATATTAAATAAATTAGATGAACGAGTAACTGTGACATTATCAGAGACATTGTGACCTCCTCATCTCCTCAAAATTACGCCTCGGTTATTCAGACGATTTTCTAGGTGTTCCGCATACTATGTCGTTGGCTGAACTTGCTCCGGAATTTTGAGGGTCCTCTTCAAAATTCTTTCCCAGTTTCTGATTATGGGGAAAATGAAAATCTTATTGAATTGTGACCGAACCCACAGGGCAGCCTACGTATCCTCTCTTAAACGGGAATCAGGTCAAGCGTAGTTCAGTTATATCAAATGAAGGTGCAATGGGAAATGCAGAGCTTAGCCTTATGCAGTTGAGGAGGCAGGGCTTAACATCATGCAAGGATGGAGACTGGGCTTAGTCTCATGCAATAGGAAAGGCAGAGCTTAGCTTATGCAATTAAGGAGGCAGGGCTTAGCCTCATGCAAGGTGGAGACTGAGCTTAGTCTCATGAAATGGGAAGGCAGAGCTTAGCCTTATGCAATTAAGGAGGCAGGGCTTAGCCTCATGCAAGATTTGAGACAATGCGTAGTCTCATGCAATGAACAGATAGTAGGTAGGAACATAGTATTTCTTTGATGGAGATATATTTGCGCTTAGCAGCTTTTGTCGCTATGAAGACAGTGATTCTAAGATGCGCACGTACTTGCGGTTATTCCTTGTTCCTGCATCCAAAGGAAAATTATGAGTTTTACGGGGAGGTTGGTTCGTGCCTTCGCCTACTTGCTTTGCTTTACTCCGCATTGAAATCCCGCTCGAGTTACCATGGGTAGCATCCGGCTAAAAATAATGTTTTTGAAAAACATGCGTGCATAGTTATATAAAACACAGTAATATGCAATATTAAATAAATTAGATGAACCAGTAACTGTGAAATTATCAGGGACATTGTGACCTCCTCATCTCCTCAAAATTCCTCCTCGATTATTCAGACGATTTTCTAGTTGTTCCGCATACTATGTCGTTGGCTGAACTTGCTCCGGAATTTTGAGGGTCCTCTTCAAAATTCTTTCCCAGTTTCTGATTGTGGGGAAAATGAAAATTTTATTGAATTGTGACCGAACCCACAGGGTTGCCTACGTATCCCCTCTTAAATGGGAATCAGGTCAAGCATAGTTCAGTTACATCAAATGAAGGAATGTAAATAATCCTAAACATAGTATCTCTTGACTGCGTCCGATTTGATATGTTTTGGCCAAATTTCTCCATCCATTTTTCCAAGTATGAGCACTCCTCCTGTTAGTACTCTGTGAACCATGTAGGGTCCTTGCCAATTGAGTGAAAATTTCCCTTTTTTCTTTGTGATGACCCAAGGGGTCATTTTATAAAATTAGACTCCGTTCCATGCTTAATAGCCATAAAAAGACTAAAATTAAATACCTGGATTTGCGTGGGCATTCCGGGCGTGAAACCGAAAAGTTTTTATGTGGATATATGAGAAATAGTGATTTTTAGAATTTAAATTTGATAAAAGTTGACTTTGGTCAACATTTTGAGTAAACGGACCCGGATCCATGTTCCGACGATGCCGAGAGGTCCGCAGTAAAATATGGGACTCGGGTATGTGCGCGAAAATGAATTTCGAGGTCCCAAGCCTTAGAAATTAATTTTTGAAAGAAATTATTTTGCTGAAATGGTTATGAATTAAAGAAAAGAAATATGCTAAATATCAATGATATCGGGTCCGTATTTTGGTTTCGGAGCCCGGTACAGCTTTGTTATGACATTTAAAGGTTAACTATAAAATTTGGTGAAAAACGGAGTTCGTTTGATGTGATTCGGATATCCGGTTGAGAAATTATGAACTTTAAGAGTTTTTGTTGAAAACGATGAGTTTTGAGGTTTAATGCATAGATTTACATGTTCTTTGCATGATTTTATCGCACGAGCAAGTCCTTATGATATTCTTAGACTTGCGTGCATGATTTTTCTGGAGCCCCGAGGGCTCGGATGAGTTTCGGATAGGCCACGAGGTGTTTTACACTTAAAAATAATTACTGGTTTTTCATTACTGGTGTCCAGGTATTTTATCCTGTGCGATCGCATAGGAAATACCGCTATCATACAGAGTAAAATTTTAGGCCCCTGTTGGTTTCACTGTACGAGCGCAACATCACGAGTGCGATCGCATAGCTTCGCCCAGGCTTCACTGTGCGAACGCACCTATAGCTTTGCGACCGCACTGAGTTAAATCAGGCCTGAGGTAGGGGAGGTCAATAAATTGTGCGATTGCACCCCTCCCCAAGCAAACGCACTACCAAAATTCCCCTTACCATGTGCGATCGCACCTCATTACCTGCGATCGCACAGTTGCCCAACCCAGTTATTATAAATATTTTTTAAAAACCGGGCTTCTCCCTTTCTTCTCCAAATTTTCGAGGTTCCAGCCCTAAAAATGAGTTTTCCTTAACAATCATCATCCCCAATTCATAGGTAATCAATTCCAAACCTTGTTCTTTCAATTCCTTACTATTTTGCGCCACTTTTAAAGCAAAAACAAAGAATTTTCATGATAAAAATTTAGGATTTGGGTAGAATTAGGGAGTTTTGTAAAAATTGATTTTTATATCAAATTAAGGTCGGATTTCAAAACTAATAGCATATTTGGGTTCGTGGGTGAATGGGTAAACGTAATTTGGTCCGAACCCCGAGTTTAGACCAAGCGGTCCCGGGGTCGGGTTTTTACTTTTTTTGAGAAAACTTAGGAAAACTTATATTTTTCAATAAAGCTAGTTCCTTTAGCATTAATTAATCATATTAAGTTAATTTTGATTAGATTCGAGCAAATTAGAGGTGAATTCAAAAGGAAAAACAATAATTGAGTAGTGAGTGGCCTGCGGAGTTGAGGTAAGTATTTGGTCTAACTTTGGCTTGAGGGAATAGGACTCCCCACTTATTTGTTATGTGAAACGCATGGGCGTGGTGTATAGGTGTGGTGACAAGTATCTATGCACCACCCAAATTGTCTGTTAAACATGATCCCCTTCCCGTTCCCCACTTATTTGATCATTATCTTAATTGTTATATGTTCATTATTGCTTCTATGACTATTTGGCCTTGTTGATTTGTTGTTAGATATTGTTGTGATTATTTGGAAAAAGTATTGGTTATTTGCACTGGTTTCCTTGTGATATGTATAACGGTTGAGAGGTTTGGTATTATTTTTACGAATTATATATATATATATATATATATATATATATATTTACGTTCCTGGTGGTTTCGTTTTGATAATATTGAGGAAGTTGTGGGAAATGCAGTCTAACTGTTTCGTAATTGGTGAGGTTCACGTGGTTATTGGGTTTCATTGGATTATTTCCAATTGTTGTTGTAAGTGTGTTAAAAATGTTGGTTGTTCTCTTGAGTTTATCATAATATATAAAAACAGAGCTGGATTGACAGTATTACAGTGTTTACTTATATTCTGGTTGGTTTTATTGCAAAATGATATTGGTTAAAGCTTACGAGCTATATGATTTTCTGTTTGAAATTATGGAAATAACAGTATTGTGAAAGGTTTGGCCTGAATTGTGAAATCCTTTATGAATAAATTGATATGATATGTCCGGTGGGAGCGGGTTGCACGCCGCAACAAGGAGTGATAAGGGTGGACATGTGGGATTGGGTTGCACGCTGCAACAGGAGCAATAAGGGTGATATATTTAGGGACGGGCAATAAGAGAGGACAGGTGGGAACGGGTTGCACGCCGCAACAACGAGCGATAAGGGAGGACATTTATATTTTTACTGATTTTCAAAGAAAATAAAGATTTGAAAAGCTAAATGTTTATTTTTACAGTTTTATTTTTTTGAAAAACAAAGATTTGAAACTTTCTATTTTATATTACTATTTTCATATTTTGGCACTACTTTTATTCAAAGATAAAGTTTGAAAACTTGGAAATTGTTGAGGATTGGTTATAGCTGAGGCCTGAAAGATGCGGGTGTGTTACTTTATTATTGTTGCAGTATTTGAATTGATGTGTTTAGATTTCCTTCCTGTTTTACAATTATTGTCTCAGATGTATTTTCTTGTCCGTGTAGAATTGTTTTATTGTGTTATCGTGTATATATATATATATATATATATATATATATAT
>ML393027.1:0-14783 GCA_005239525.1 Nicotiana knightiana
GAAAACGAATCAAACCCTCATGAATCAATTGCTCTTGTCAAGAGCAATTGACTCATGAAGGTCTGAGTCATTGGTTGTCTTTTAATCGGCCGGCATAAGAGAGCTGGGGTTTATGTTTTTCTTAGATCTAAAATCGAGGAGATTTGGGTGTTTATTTAGGGAAACCAGTAGTGGGAGGTGATTGAGGGGAGGACGAGGATCATCTGGTGCGAATTTGGGGTCGATTGGAGAAGCTCTGCCACCGGAGGCGATTTCCGGCGAGCGGAGGGTGGCGGCTAGGGCTTGTGGTTTAGAGAGATGAGAGAGAGAGACGGACGAAGGGGAAAAGGGTGTGATACTTGCAAATGAGGGGGGTGGGGTTTGGTTAGGACATAGATATACTAGAGGGGGGCTGAGTTCCTAGCCGTTCGATCTATTTCGATCAATGGCCAGGATTTTAATTAACTAAACCAAAACGGGGTCGTTTGGGGGGTGCTCGGACAGGCCGGGTAAGGGGGTTTGGGCCTGGGTTGTTTGTAGAGGCAGATTGGGCCTGGGTGATTTCAAGCCCAGGTCCGAATTTAGTCTCCCTTTTTTTTAAAAAGATACTTAGGTTAATTAATCACCTAAATAAACTCTAATAATGTACTAATCAGTCTTAAACCGATTTCATTTAATTATATGTTAATTAATGAGTTAATTAAAAGTAAAACCATTAGTTTAGTACCCATAATTATTTAAAGAACCAATTTCGTAATTTTCTTAGAAAAAATGATTAAATTATGCAACTAATTATCAAAACCCCAATTATGTCAAATAATGAATGTTTTAAACTGTTTTATTGTTATTTATCACTTTATAAATTTTTAAAAGATGAACTATGCTCATGCAATGCAAATAATTCACAAATAAACACTGAAACTCAACAAAAATCTATGAAATTAATTTATTTATNTGACAAGTTGGTATCAGAGCACTAGGTTGCCCAGGTCTCACAATTCACGAACAAACTTTGTAGAGTCTGAATGATCGGTGCGGAGACGTCTGCACTTATCCCTCAGAGGCTATCAAGTTAGGAACAATTTCACTTATATTCTACTCTATCGTGCGAATTTATTCTACCATTGATGATTGAACTTGTCTATTCTTTTCCTCTCACAAATCTCGACAACGCACAAAGCGTTTACAACCGGACAAGAGATGAAGCCCCAAATAATAGCTACGATTAGGGGAAGAGACAGAAACAGAGCTCATTCTAAAGCTTGAACATCAGCACCTATTCTAAAGTCTCAAATGGATCTAGACACAGAGGTTCTAGCTCAGTCGGTACATGTTGGACTAATACAGATTACAGAAGTATTTATAGCTACTCCAGTATTGCAAAACAAGGGAATAGTTGAAAGCAACGGGGTTGATTTGTATGAGCTGTGAAGTTTAACATTGTGGATTATTAGGCATTGTTACCTATGACTTCATGCCAAGTGGGGAAGTCCACTATCAAGGAATAGATTGTGGGGTCATGTGTTATATCGGTTTGGGCTTGGAAGGTATAAGGCTTGAGATTTTTCCAAGAGATAAAGCAAGACTTGCGAAGGCTTACTAAGCGTGGAAGTCACGGTTGCGGATTTTTGGGTGCTCTAGAGGGAGTACAGTGGTTAACAAGCTTCTAGACTATGCGGTTCATGCCAAGATTTAACTGTATAGAGCTCTACCTTTAGGGTCATTGTGCATCAATAAGGATAAGATCTACCCCAAGGAATAACGAAGGGTACCTGAATAAGTGGTGTAGCTCAGCGGTGTTCAGTCAACATGGTAAAGGAGAAACTGGTCGCCGGTGCTCGAAGCAAGCCTACGAAGAGGACGACCAGTTATTGAAACACCAACTATTTCACTCAATTCTCATAATGCTTTTGAAAAAGTTTGTTTCTCGGACTTTTCATTTTGCGTGGCGCTTAGGGTTTGAACGATTGTGTCAGGTCACCATGACAATGGTAGAACATGTCATCAGGTTCGATAAGTTAGCATGTCATACTCCTACTTGGGTTCATATAGCTAGAGAGAGTCTACAGACTCATTAAAGGACTCAAATATGATTGTAAAATTTTGTACGACTCAGGGAAGGTTGGTACTTTATTTCGGCTAGTGGTAGGAACTGTTCTAGATTTGGGAGAGTCATAATTCATCAGTGCACTCAAGCTACGTGACCCATTGCAGTTACAACTCAACTACATGACCAGCTAGGGAAAAAGGGGTCAGAATGTCGAAAGTGGAGGTTAGATTCCTAGAGGTGGAGACCCAGCCTGATGATATATTTTCCATGGTATGGGTGTGGTCGTTACATTAAATGGTGTCATTACAACAATCTCTAATTAGTATAAAGTGATGATTTCCTGAACTTAATACGGTTATGCATAACTAATAAAATTTTTCTAATATGCTCTACTCTCGGGTGAGCTTCGTAACCCAAAAATACACTTACGTGAATGCTTGCATTGAGAAATTCTATGGAGATAACCACGTCTATCATTACGTGTTGTAATTTTGTTTAACAAAAAATATTTAAAGGAAGGAAATGGAATGTTTCGATTGGCACGATACGCATGTTGCTTGTGATTCAGAATTGAGGATGAGATCCTCACATTGTAGTATGATTTGAGATGTTTAAACCGGGCTACGAGCTGCGGTGGAAGTTATGTAAGGATGAGATCCTTGTGATGGAAATTCTTGTGTTTAAATTCTCCCTTGTGAATTAAAATTTTACTATAGTACTAATAGGGAGTCATGCTTATTAAGGTTATTCCAAAAAAAAATTCATGTATAATAATAATAATAAATAAATAAATAAATAAATGAATTAACTAATTAATTAACTATCTGTACATAATTTTCCAAATTTGTGTTATAATTATTGAACTTTGACCTACGAGGTATGTGCCACCCGGGTGGCGTTAAATGAGACACGTTAAGTCGGGTATATAATTATGAGGTCTTCATGAATCGCATCTCGTTATCAGTATTGAGAAGGTTTGAAAGGAGATTATTGCTAACGTGAAGCCTTTTGATAATTCCGTAATTGGATATGAACAACCATTAAGAAAATAGAGGCGGTGAGCATGGGCAGCCTTGCGTATATTCCAGTTGGTGAGAGACCGTTGGACTTAAACATTCAGACGTTGGCTAATCAGTTCGTGAGTTGATCCTTGAGGAGGCTCACAGTTCCAAGTATTCGATTCATCCAGGTGCAGCCAAAATGAACCAAGACTTGAGACATCATTATTGATGGAGAAGAATGAAGAAGGACATTGTTGCGTATGTGGCTCGTTGCTTAAATTGTCAGCAGGTAAAGTATGAGCATCAGAGACCTGGTGGTTTGCTTCAGCAGATAGAGATTCCTGAGTGGAAGTGGGAACGTATCACTATGGACTTTGTTGTTGGGCTCCCACGGACTCAAAGGAAATTTGACGAGGTTTGGAAAATTGTAGATAGGCTGACTAAATCAGCACATTTCGTTCCTGTGGCAAGTACTTATACTTCAGATCAGTTGGCTGAGTTATATATTTGGGAGATAGTTTGCCTTCATGGTGTGCCCGCATCTATCATTTCTGATCAGGGTACACAGTTTACTTCGCACTTTTGGAGGGCAGTTTAGCGTGAGTTGGGTACTCGAGTGGAGTTGAGTACAACATTTCACCCTCAGACTAACGGGCAGTCCGAGCGTACCATTCAAATATTTGAGGATATGCTCCGTGCTTGTGTTATTGACTTTGGAGGGTCGTGGGATCAGTTCTTGCCGTTAGCGGAGTTTTCTTATAATAATAGTTATCAGTCGAGCATTCAGATGGCTCCTTATAAGGCGTTATATGGTAGACGATGCAGATCGCCAGTTGGATGGTTTGAGTCGGGAGAGGCTCGCTTGTTGGGTACAGACTTAGTTCAGGAGGCCTTAGATAAGGTCAAGATTATTCAAGAGAGACTTCGTGCAGATCAGTCTAGGAAAAAATGTTATGCCGATCTTAAGATTCGTGATGTGGCATTCATGGTTGGAGAGAGAGTATTGCTTCGTGTGTCGCCCATGAAGGGTGTTATGAGATTTTGGGAGAAGGGTAAGTTGAGCCCTAGGTATATCGGGCCATTTGAGATTCTTGATAGAGTGGGGGAGGTAGCATATAGACTTGCATTTCCTCCAGGGTTATCCTCAGTTCATCCAGTATTCCACGTGTCTATGCTCCGGAAATATTATGGTGACCCGTCCCACGTGTTATATTTCAGCTCTGTCCAATTGGACAAGGACTTGACTTATGAGGAGAAGCCGGTAGCCAGTTTAGACCGGTATGTTCGTCAGTTGCAATTTAAGAGTTATCCTTCAGTTCGAGTGCAGTGGAGAGGCCAGCCCGTTGAGGCAGCTACTTGGGAGTCTGAGTCGGACATGCAGAGTAGATATCCATGCTTGTTTGCCAATTCAGGTAATTTTCTATGTCCGTTCGAGGACGAACGTTTGTTTTAGAGGTGGAGATTGTGATGACCCAAGGGGTCATTTTATAAATTTAGACTTCGTTCCATTCTTAATATCCATAAAAATATTAATTTTAAATACCTCGATTTGCATGTGCATTCCGGGCGTTAAACCGGAAAGCTTTTATGTGAAAATATGAGAAATAATGCTTTCTAGAATTTAAATTTGATAAAAGTTTACCTTGGTCAATATTTTGAGTAAACGGACTCGATCCCGGGATGTCCGCACTAAAATATGGGACTCGGGCGTATGCCTAGAAATGAATTCTGAGGTCTCAAGCCTTAGAAACCAATTTTTGAAAGAAGTTGTTCTGCTGAAATATTTATGATTTAAAGAAAAGAAATAATATTTGAAATCATTGGTATCGAGTCCGTATTTTGATTCCAGAGCTCGTTACAGATTTTTTATAATATTAAAAGGTTAACTGTGAAATTTGGTGAAAAACGGAGTTCGTTTGACGTGAATCGGACATCCGGTTGAAGAGTTATGAACTTTAAGAGTTCTTGTTGAAAATGATGAGTTTTGAGGTTTAATTCATAGTTTTACATGTTATTTTCATGATTTGATCACACGAGCAAGTCCGTATGATATTTTTAGACTTGCGTGCATGTTTTGTTTAGAGCCCCGAGGGCTCGGGTGAGTTTCGGGTAGGCCACGGGGTGGTTTACACTTAAAGAGAATTGCAGGTTTTCATTTTCTGGTGTCCAGGTTTTTTGTTCTATGCGATCGCATAGGAAGGTCCACGATCGCATAGTTTAAAGTTTGAGATCCCTTTTTTGTTCTATGCGATCGCATAGGGAGGTCCGCGATCGTATAGTGTAAAGTCTGAGGGCCCCTTTTTTTTTCTATGCGATCGCATAGCTATATTCGCGATCGCATAGTGTTAATTTGCTGGGGACAACTTTTGTTCTATGCGATCGCATAAATTCTTCCGCGATCGAATAGTGTTAATTTTTTGGGGACAACTTTTGTTCTATGTGATCGCATAAATTCTTCCGCGATCGCATAGCGAAAATTTCAGGGGGGGTCATTTTTTTATTCTATGTGATCACATCCCTTCTTCCGTGATCGCATAGAAGGCATGTCCAGTCATATAAATACACTGTTAAACACCGACATAACCTATTTTTCAACCATTTTTCGAACTACCAAGCCCCAGAGACGATTCTTCGCCAAGGTTCATCCCCAAAGCATTGGTAATCAATTCTAAACTTTGTTCTTTCAATCCGTTACTGTTTTAATCACTTTTAAAGCAAAAACTAAGAATTTTCATGGTAAAAATTTAGGGTTTGGGTAGAATTAGGGAATTTTGTAAAAAATCAATTTTTTACCTCGAATTGAGGTCGGATTTCAAAACTAATTGTATATTTGGGTTCGTGGGTGAATGTGTGAACATAATTTGGTCCGAACCCCGAGTTTAGACCAAGCGGGCCCGGGGTCGGGTTTTCACTTTTTTTGAGAAAACTTAGGAAAAATTATGATTTTCAGTAAAGTTAGTTCCTTTAGCACTAATTGATGATATTGAGTTAATTATGAATAGATTCGAGCAAGTTAGAGCAATATTCTAAAAGAAAAGCTATAATTGAGCAGTGAGTGACCTACGAAATTGAGGTAAGTATTTTGTCTAAGTTTGACTTGAGGGAATAGAAGTCCCCACTTGTTTTCTATGTGAAATGCATGTGTGTGGTGTATAGGTGAGGTGACGAGTATCTAATCACCACCAAATGGTCTGTTAAACATGATCCCTTCCTCATTCCCAAGTTAATTGATTCCTGGCTTAATTGTTCTATGTTCATTATTGTTTATACGATTACTTGGCCTTCATCTGTTGTTGTTAAATATTGTTGTGGTTATTTTGGAAAGAGTATTGGTTGTTTATTTGGTTCTCTTGTGGTACAAAATGGTTGAGTAGTTTGGCATTGTTTTCTATGAGGCACATATATATTTATGTTCCTATTGCTTTCATTTTTGATAATATTAAGGAAGTTATGAGAATTGCAGTTTAACTGTCTTAGGACTGTTGAGGTTTATGTGGCTATTTGATTTCAATCGATTATTTCCAATTGTTGTTGCAAGTGTGTTAAAAGTGTTGGTTGTTCTCTTGATTCTATCATAGTACATAAAGATTGAGCTGGGTTGACAGCGTTACGGTGTTCACATATATTCTGGTTCGTTGTATTGTAAAATGATATTGGTTGAAGCTTACGAGCTATACTATTTTCTATTTGCAATTGTTGAAATAAAGGTGTTGTGAAAGGCTTGGCCTGAACTGTGAAATTTTTTGATGAATAAACAAAATTGATTGTGATAAGGAGGCTGTGATAAGGGGCTGTGATAAGGGTGGACAGGTGGGATCGGGTTGCACGCCGCAAACTAGTTAATCAAATTCTAGCATTGTCTTGCCTAGCAAGTGTGGTGTTAGGCGCCATCACGATCCCTAAGGTTGGGAATTTGGGCCGTGACAGTTTTACAAGTCACTTCTAAGAATAAAGTTACCATACTTTTACCTCAAACCATTATTCATAGGAACTTATGACTACATGGGTCTTATACTTCCTTTCCAAAATCTTAACTTACTTATGGCCCTCAAAATTTGGCTATCTTTACAAATTCTTAACAATTTCGGTAGAGTTTCCCCTATAACTAGGACTATCCAAAAACTTTAACCTATCAAGAACGAGCCCCCACACGGGCACCAATAATAATATCGCTCAAAAAACAATAATACACAATACAATGTACCATATTGACCCGACTCGGCCGTACATATAGCATAAGTGTATCAAATGTAAATCATTAAAACTTTTAACTTCTAACATGTGATGACCCAAAAGGGGTCATCCTGTATATTCTATCAAATTCTGTTTTCTGAGGTCGTGAAAACCTCTTTCTATCTCACCTCGATTTGTATGGGCAGCCCGGACGTGTAGCCAGGAAGCCTTTATGTGAAAAATTGATAAAAATAAATATTTTGTATTGGAAATTTGAATAAAGTTGACTTCAGTCAACATTTTTGGTAAACGGACTCGGACCCGTGATTTGACTGTCCCGGAGGGGCCGTAGAAAAATATGGGACTTGGGCGTATGCCCGGAATGAATCGAATTCCGAGGTCCCAAGCCCGAGAAATGAACTTTTAAAAAACATTGTTTTCCTAAAAATATAAAGGTTTTTGAAAATGAAATTTGAGGTGAAACCTGTGATATTGGGTCCGCATTATGATTCCGAAGCCCGATACAGGTTCGATATGATTTATATGTGTTATATGTGAAATTTGGTATGAAACGGACTTAGTTTGACGTGGTTCGGACCTTAAATGCCAAACTTAATGTTTATAGAGGTTTGAAGAATTTTCATGGATTTTTAGTTTAATTCATCGTGTTAGTGTTGTTTTATGTTGTTTGAAACCTCGAGCGAGTCCGTGTTAGGTTATATGACTTGTGTGTGTGGTTAGATAGGGTCCGGGGGAGGGGGGGGCTCAGGTACGTTTAGGATACTCATCGGGTGTTAATAGCACTTGGGAGATAGCTGAACCATTGTTGGTTCTGGTATCTCGCACCTGCGATGGACCTTCCGCAGGTGCAGACACGCAGGTGCGTCGAGGAGCTCGCAGGTGCGAACTTAGCCCTATCCCCCAATCCTCGCAGGTGCGGTGTGTTATCCGCAGATTCAGAGCCACGGGTGCGGCCATTTGACCGTAGGTGCGACCCCAGGCTTTTTAGTGGGTTTTCGCACCTGCGATGGTATTTTTGCAAGTGCTGCGGGACCGCAGGTACGATCGCAGGGGCGCAGGTGCGGATATTCTGGGCAATTATATCAAATCCGAGGGTTTATGTTATTTTCACCATTTTCAAATTGGAGAGCTCGGGAGAGGCGATTTTTGGAGGCTTTTGCACCTAGGTAACTTGGGTAAGTGATTTCTATCCATTATAGACCAATTTCCATGATTCCAATCTTAAATCCAACCTTTAATTTCGAAAATTTTGGGTAGAAAATGGGATAAACATAATAGACCAAATTATTGAGTTTTGATTGGGTTTTTGACCTCCAATTTGAGATAATTTCATATGTTAGAATCGTTAGTGAATGGGTGTCCGGAAAATATAATTTTTACCCGATTCCGAGACGTGGGCCCGGGGAACATTTTGGGCGAATTTCCTAATTTCGCGTATTAGATTCAGACTTATTATATATTTTGTTTCCTTGTGATGATATTACTCTATGCAATCGAATTGTCTAGATTTGTGCCACCTGGAGTTGGTTACTCGTGGCAAGAGCGTGGTATTGAGTTGATTAGTGCAATCAAGGTAAGTATCTTTCCTAACCTTGTGGGGGGGGGGGGGGGGGNCTACCCCTTAGGATTGAGTCTTCTATGTTGATTGTAGTCCGCGTACGCGAGGTGACGATTGTGTACTCGAACTTATTTGAAAATAGATTGCCTTTAGGGATTTTTGGGTCCTTATGTTTCCCGTATATGAATTGAACTTGTTATATCTGAATTCCTGATTTCTAATCTCATCTCCTCTTGTTCAAGTTAGAAGTACTTGTCTAGCCTTCCTTGTTTCTTATATGATTTGAATTGGCTTAAATGAAGACCTTGGTTTTCCTACCATTATGCCATGTCTTCCTTCATATGCTGCCTATTTACTGAGCATTGTTAAAACTGAGTTTATTCGGTGAAGCTAATTGTCTAAGTGAGATTGGTTATAGCTGATTCCCTTGTCGGGATGATTTGTTTCTTGGTTGCGAACTTGAATGAGTAGAATAATTGCTATATTGGTCTTGTCTTCCCCTCGTTATGTTTTTCTCTCTTTGTGTTTGGCATTCCTCTCAGTGGCTACTTCTTATGAGCGAGTTGTTACAACTTTTGTGATTTAAGTCTTTTTATTGATTTGCTCACCGCACCTTGTATTCGGCCTTGTTTGCTTTCACGCCGGTTGTGGCAATATATATTGTTTCTGTTGCATTCTGGTTGTTTTTCTCAGTGGTTGTATTGCATATTTAAATTGGGACTACGGACAGAGATTCAGGAGCTTTCCCCATGTACTGTATTGCATATTTAAATTGGGATTACGGACATAGATCCGGGAGCTTTCCCCCCTGTACTGCATCACATATTTAAATTGGGACTATGGACAGAGATCCGGAAGCTTTCCCTTTGTACTGCATCACATATTTAAATTGGGCCCACAGACAGAGATCCGGGAGCTTTCCCCCTGTACTGCATCGCATATTTAAATTGGGACTACGGACAGAGATCCGAGAGCTTTCCCCCTGTACTGCATCGCATATTTAAATTGGGACTACGGACAGAGATCCGGAAGCTTCACCCTTGTACTGCATTGCATGACAAATTCTGAGTGGCGGACTGAATTCCAGTAGTGTTATGATTGAGGAGATTTAAATCGAAAAATATAAATATATATATTGAAAAGTATAGCTGAAAAGCAATTATCTCAAAGAAAAGATATGTCTAAGGGTTTTCTTTTCGTAAGTATATTTGAAAAACATTTGTCTTGCAGAATGATGATATTTGAAAGGGCAGTACTTGGGAAAATATATTTTGAACATCATGTAATTTGATGATATTTGAAAGTTCAGTACTTGGGAAAATATATTTTGAACATCACGTGTTTTGATGATATTTGAAAGAGCAGTACTTGGGAAAATATATTTTGAACATCGCGTATTTTGATGATATTTGAAAGAGAAGTACATGGGAAAATATATTTTGAACATCAGGTGTTTTGATGTTATTTGAAAGAGTAGTACTTGGGAAAATATATTTTGAACATCACGTGTTTTGATGATATTTGAAAGAGAAGTACTTGGGAAAATATATTTTGAACACCATGTGTTTTGAGGATACTTGAAAGAGTAGTACTTGGGAGTGTATTTGAACACCCCGTATTAGAAGAGACTATGTTATAAATATTTCTCCTTATAAAAATATATAGATATACATTCAGAGAAAGTATGTTTCAAAGAAGAAATTTCTCTATTCCGAAATGATTATATCTTTAACGTTTTCGAAATTAACTCACGATTTAAAGGTTTGCACTCGAAAGTTTGACCAGTTTTATTGAGTTATTGGCTAAGGCGTGACGTGAATAAATTTATGTAGTGCTGAGTTGCTTGTGTTTTTGTTGGATTGTAGTTCCCGCATTTTGGATTGTGTCCTTTCCATTCTCTTTGCATTTTTCTATTATGTTGTCTGTTGATCGTGATTATTGAATTTTGTTCCGTATTATTCGATCGTATCGTTAATTACATTGAGAAATATTTAGATAGATATTTTGGTTCGGTCATTTATACATCTTGGCTTTTTACTTATTAGACCGGTGGTGTCTTGACTCGTCCTCGTCACTACTTCACTGAGGTTAGTCTTGATACTTACTGGGCACCGCTGTGGTGTGCTATTACTATACTTCTGCATATTTTTGTGTCCAGCTTCAGGTTATGGTTGTTGGTAGCTGCGCAAATCGTTGCTGAGGAGACTCAAGGTACCTGCTGCTGCATTCGCAGGCTTTGGAGTCACGTTCATGTTTTATTTCGATTCAACTGTATTTACTTATTCCGAGACAGTTGTACGTAGATTTGATAGAAATATTTCATAGAGCTTATGACTTGTACTTATCGGGTTTTGGAAAAATTTTAACTCTGTCAAGAATTCTATTTCAAAATTTTTAAAATTCCTTTATTATTGTTGTTGTTCAGTGGAAATGTTAGGCTTACCTAGTCCCTAAGACTAGGTTCCATCACGATACCCAATGGAGGAAAATTTGGGTCGTGACAAGTTGGTATCAGAGCCTTAAGTTCATAGGTGCTACGATTAATAAGCGGGTTTGGTAGAGTCTTGCGGACCGGTACGGAGACGTCTGTACTTATGTTCGAGAGGCTACGAAACTATTAGGAAAATTTCACTTCCTTCATCCCTATCGTGCGAGTTCATTGATCTTAAAGTTTGATTTTTTTTTTTATTTTCTCACCGATGGTGAGGACACGAGCGGTGGTTCCGGATGATGCTACCCCGAAGCAAATGTCATAAGGGTTAGAGACAGAGGCCAACGAGGAGCACGTGCCGCAGTTAAGATGCCTACCAGAGTAGCCGTTGAGGAGTCGCCAGTAGTCCTAGTTAGGGGACAGGTACTGGGGGTGCCTGTTACTACCCCGGACTTTAGAGGACCGGACCGTAGTTTTGAGTACAATTGGTACATCGGTTCAAGAAGGGTTGATTCTAGTGCACCAGTTGCTTCACAGATCAGGGGAGGAGTTCAGACTCCCACCGTCTACACTCCAGAGCAGCGAGATCATATTGGTCAAGTTCCAGTTGTCATGGCAGTACGTCATGTGGTTTCAGTTCAGCCCGTGGTTAGAACAGAAACATCAGAGGTAGAGAACCTTGGGATCTAGAGGTACTGGAAGTACCACCCTTCTATCTTTCAGTTGATTGGCGGCGGGTAATGCCCAGGGTTTTTTTGAGAGTGTCACCATATTCTTCGTACTTCAGGTATTGTGGAGACGAGTGGGATTTCTTTTGTCATGTTTCAGGTCCAGAGTAGTGGATTGATCAGTGGTGGCGTCATATGAGTTGGGTTAGCCGGGCCGAGATAGCTTTACTAGCATGGATTCAGTTTTCGGAGATGTTTTGAGGGAGGTTGCACCTCAATTCCGTCGGGATGTACAACGCACGGAGTTTGAGCAGTTGCATCAGGGCGCTATGTCACCATTGGAGTACGCCGTCATATTCAGTGAGTTTACCAGATATACACCTCAGTTGGTTGCTTCAGTTAGGAGGCGAGTCCGTAGATTCATTAAGGGACTCAGGCACGGTAGAGAATCTTGGGTCAACCAGATCACTTGCATTACCAGCTTCGCATGGGAGCATTTCAGATACTCATGGATCTCAGAGGATCCGTATCGTATGTCTTCCACAGCCACATCGGCAGAGAGATTATTTTCAGTGTGAAGATGTTATCCACAGGGTGAGAGATTGTTCCAGGATTCAGGTGGGAGAGTTATAGCAGGGTGTTCAGGTAGATAGAAGGCGCCTAAGAGGGGGAGGCCTAACCCGTTGATGTGTTGCATATAGTAGGCTAGAAGCCGTCGTATCAGATATCATCACCCAGGTATGGCTTGATGTGCTAAGTGGGGTACCATTGTATTTCACTATAGTCCTGTTGATCAGGACGAGTTCCCATTATTTGTTGTCTCATTTATGAGTGAGTTTCATGTATTGCACTCTATTTTTGTGCTTGCTCCTGTTGGGAAATTCTATGAGTAGTAGCCGTGTCTATCATTGTTTTATTCATCCTTTCTAGTGGTGAAACTGGAAGTGAGTCCATGTCGTCCTTCGTGGTAAGCTTTATGTGATTCTCCTGAGTATTTTGTTTTCGAGCTGTGATTTGATACTCCATTGAGATGTGAGTAAGTGAGCACTATGATTTTGTTAGACGAGACGAATTAACGGGAGATCTCTATTGGTATGATATATATTCGACATGTGTCGTAGAGTTGAGGGCGAGACCCTCGTGATTCTTCATGATTTGATATGTTTGGACCGGTCTGAGTACCGCGGTGGAATTTTTATCAGGATGGAATCCTTGTGATTTGTTCATATGCTTTGCTTCTCTCTTGTTATATTGCTTTTGGTAAGTCAGTATCGATAGAGAGTTATGCCTATGGGCTTGTTTGATAGTACCTTTATATATGCTTCTATCTTTCCTACTCAACCATTTCGTCATGTGCTTCTTTTGTTCAGTTTGCGGGATGTGTGTCCGGTGGTGTTAGCTATGACTCGGTGATTCGGGTGACTACTGATGAGGTCTTCATGTTTATTGCATCATTATCGGTATTATGGGATTTGTAAACAGAGAGTTCTTTCATATGTGGGACTAGCGGCCAATGCTGAGTTGATTTCGGGCAATGCGCAATCAGTGATTGGATGAGTTCAAAGTGAATCTTAGCACGTTCGAGGAGGAACGTTTATTTAAGAGGGGGAGATTGTGATGACCCAAAAGGGGCCATCCCGTATATTCTATCGAATTCTGTGTTCTGAGGTCGTGAAAACCTCCTTCTATCTCACCTCGATTTTCATGCGCAGCCCGGGCGTGTAGCCAGGAAGCCTTTATGTGAAAAATTGATAAAAATAAAAATTTTGTATTGGAAATTTGAATAAAGTTGACTTCAGTCAACGTTTTTGGTAAACAGACCCAGACCCGGACCTGTGATTTGACGGTCCTGGAGGGGCCGTAGAAAAATATGGGACTTAGGCGTATGCCAGGAATCGAATTCCGAGGTCCGAAGCCCGAGAAATGAATTTTTAAATAAAATTGTTTTCCTAAAAATATAAAGGTTTTTGAAAATGAAATTTGAGGTGAAACCTGTGATATCGGGCCCGCATTATGATTTCGAAGCCTGGTACAGGTTCGATATGATTTATATGTGTTATCCGTGAAATTTGGTAAGAAACGGACTTAGTTTGACGTGATTCGGACTTTAAATGCAAAACTTAACGTTTATAGAGGTTTGAAGAATTTTCATGGATTTTTAGTTTAATTCATCGTGTTAGTGTTGTTTTATGTGGTTTGAAACCTTGAGCGAGTCCGTGTTAGGTTGTATGACTTGTGTGTGTGGTTGGACGGGGTCCCGGGGGGCCTCGGGTACGTTTAGGATGCTCATCGAGTGTTAATAGCACTTGGGAGACAACTGAACCATTGCTGGTTCTGGTGTCTCGCACCTGCGATGGACCTTCCGCAGGTACGTCGAGGAGCTCGCAGGTGCGAACTTAGCCCTATCCCCCAATCCTCGCAGGTGCGGCCATTTGACCGCAGGTGCGATCCCAGGCTTTTTAGTGGGTTTTCGCGCATGCGATGGTATTTCCGCTGGTGCGGAATTTTTGGGCAATTATATCAAATCTGAGGGTTTATGTTATTTTCACCATTTTCAAATTGGAGAGCTCGGGAGAGGCGATTTTTGGAGGCTTTTGCACGTGGGTAACTTGGGTAAGTGATTTCTATCCATTATAGACAAATTTCCATGATTACAATCTTAAATCCAACCTTTAATTTCGAAATGTTTGGGTAGGAAATGGGATAAACATCATAGACCAAATTATTGACTTTTGATTGGGTTTTTGACATCCGGTTTGAGAGATTTTCATATGTTTAGACTCGTGAGTGAATGGGTGTCCGGAAAATATATTTTTTACCCGATTCTGATACGTGGGCCGGGGAACATTTTGGGCGAATTTCCTAATTTCGCGTATTAGCTTCGGACTTATTAATTATTTTG